>OY754344.1:3093183-3326396 GCA_963572235.1 Caenorhabditis japonica | reverse complement strand
AGATGCGGACGCGACTGGAAAAGACTTAAAGAAAAAAGAACTCCACACGTGAACTCGAGAAAAATGGGAACAGAGAAAATTCTAAGTGCATACAGTATGCTACCATTCAAACTTGTTCGATTCTGAAAAAAACTTCGGCCGCCTCATGCCCCTTGTGTTTCAAAATGCTTAGCCAAGTTTGGTGCAAATCGGCCCTCTAGAAGTAGGAGAAAAAGTTGGTGACATGAAATCTCACACACATACTGACAAACTTCAGTGCTTAATAATAGTAAAGCTGGTAAAATTTTTGTCTCAAGAATGTTTCTAAATTTTTTTTCCTGGTTTTATTTGAATTATATCGCGCATGATGAGATATTTCACGGCGTGCTAGACCCTACGTAAAGGAATTCGCGCCTTTTCGCATGTGTCTGTGTCTGGACAGTGGCATTCCGCCAAGTCGAACAAAAAGTGTGCGAAAACGTAGACACAGAGACACGAGAATTAGCGCTCAAAAATTTGATCTAAAAAAAGTTTTCTGAAACGTAGTCCCGAACACGCCGTGTATTTAGTAGACTTTGTTTAAAGAATTGGACTTGACCTGCCGCGGATAAGTTGCGTAGAAGTTGCATAAACGTTTCGTTTGTTTTAATGTTTGTTTACGAAATTTTATTCTAATTCAAGAAATCTTTAATTTATCCGAAAATTGAAATAAAACAGATGTAGGCAAAAGTAGGCGGTATTCGAAAACCTAACAAGGGAAGTCTTTTCACAAACCATATTGGAATTCTCTGAAACTTGGTGGGCTAATAGAACCTATCTCTGGCTACAGCGTCAAAAAAATTTAGCTGCCGAACTTCAAAAATAAGCTCAAAAAGTTGCTCCAAAGTTGCGGCTCCCCCCTCCGTCACTTCACTCGTTTTTATCACGACCCTTCAGAGGTTAAAAACTCAACGAAAGGGAGGCGCAGTGGTACACAGGTAGTGCGCGTCCAGCTTATAATAGGTTGCGCGATAAGCCTACCGAGTACCAGCGAAGGACCCCAAAGTAAGCCTGTTATAGGCTTATCGCGGGTCGGCGCCTATAATAAGCCTATAATAGGCTTATCGCGGGTGACTTTCGCCTACTATAAGCTTATCGCGGCTATCAAAAGGCCTATTATAAGCCTATAATAGGCCTTTCGCGGTCATTCAAAACTCGCATGTGGGCTTATAATAGGGCTGCCACAGGTACGGGCGCCTAATAATGCCCAAATGTTCTCGAAATCAAGCCCGTATATATAAAGAAATAGAAAAAATTTAAAAAAAAATTACAGATTTATTGCAAATATAAAAATTAAGTAACAATGTTCAGCGTTTGAAGCAATTGGAATACATATAAAAAAAGAATACAACGTAAAATCAACAAATAATTAGACACAACAGCAAAACATAATTAAGGTTTTCATGCTTTTTTATTGGCCAATATTTAATCCGGCTCTCGGACGTTTTTCTGCATTATGTCAACGCGTCCTTGGCACAAAATTTTTTTAATGCTTTTTATTGTCCATTCGCGAAAAAAGCAAGTGCGCTCCACAAAACTTAGTACTTCGTGGATTTCATTTCCGTCCCCAAATTATTTCATTTTACGTTGAATTTAGACGTGAATTGAAATAATTTGGCGACGAAAATGAATTCCACGTAGTACTACGTTTCGTGGAGCGCAATTGCTTTTTTCGCGAATGAACAATATGAAATATTCCTTTCAAACTTTTAAATAAGAATGTGTGAAAACCCCACGACGACAAAATTCAGAAAAACTTGCCAAACGTCGCACTTTCCAAACTTCCACCTTCGAAACTTCCACTTTCGAAACGTCCACCTTCGAAATGTCCACCTTCGAAACGTCCGAGAGCCTGTAATTCATTGTTATTTAATTTAGGTTATGCACGAAATGACAAAAAAAAGTCGCGAAAACTGAGAAAATGGTTCGATTGATTTGATTTGCACAAAAATTTTGAGCGGAAATATTGATTTCAAAAAATATTAATTTTTTTCTGAAAATTTTTAAAATCGATATTTCGGTCCATAATTTTGTGGGCAAATCCGGGAAAATTTTTGCTCTTATTTCCCACAACGTCAGGTCAATCGGACCATTTTCCCAGTTTTCGCCCAGTTATTTTTATGATATTTAAATATTTCAACGTTAGCTCGGTATTTTTTCTAATGCAGCGTTCAAAATTTAAAAAAAAAAAAAAAGGATTCCTATTGTCGGCCTGCCAAAATGGTCAAACGCGCTCCCCTGAACTCAACGCTGTGCTATTTTCATTTTGGTTTCCAAATTATTTAATTTAACGTTGAATTTACACGTGAAATGAAATAATTTGGAAACCAAAATGAAAATCGAATAGCGTTGAGTTCAGCGGAGCGCGTTTGACCATTTTGGCGGCCCGACAATACATGAATTATTATTAATTCAAACTCCTTGCCGGCTACGATAAAATTTTACGGGGAAGATCTGAGGCCACACCCCATTTGCTTCAAAAATAACAATTTCAACTGAATGCTATGAAAAAAGTTGAGTGCGTGTGGCGACACGTGGCTTTTTCATTTCTCAAAATAACTGTGGTGTTTTCAGAATTTTCAAGTGAAATCCTATTGTAACCGGCAAGAAAATTGAATCTTTTGTATTTATTTGCATGCGTATTTGGGCTCCGAAAATATATGCTAGCCAATTTTTAAAAATTCTAAAACCCTTACCGATTTATTATCCCAACCATTGGAGTCTCTGCTTGACCTCATCGTCGATAGTATTGATTCCAGCGTATTTCCTGACTGCCGACATTCCACGAACTGAAATTTATAGTAATTAGCAAAAATTACAGTGAATGAGGATACTCACGGGGAAGGAAAAAAAGAAACAAGAATTATTTTGTTTCGCCGTGAATAACATCATTACGAAAAAGATATCAACAAATAACCAAGGAAAGAAGGACAATTTTCCGTGATCACAATCAATGATAGGATTATTCACGAGGTGGCAAAAAAATAATGT
Source organism: Caenorhabditis japonica (assembly GCA_963572235.1). Classification (NCBI taxonomy): domain Eukaryota; kingdom Metazoa; phylum Nematoda; class Chromadorea; order Rhabditida; family Rhabditidae; genus Caenorhabditis; species Caenorhabditis japonica. Next base: position 3,323,387 of record OY754344.1, on the reverse strand, counting down.
TTTGTTGTTGTTATTTTTTGCTACCCCGTGAATAATCCCATAAACTTTTATCGATAAACTTTAGACAATTTATCAAACCTTTATCGATAAGGCGCACTGAACGCAAAACAAACCTGTGATTGGGGTTATTCAGCGTAAATAAAACATTTTTTGTTGCCTTGACAGCAGTATTAGAGGAAAAACTAATTTTACACACGCTTAATAACCCCATTCGAATGAACAACTATTGTGTTTTCAATCGAGTTGCGACATGAGAACGCGAGACTCCGCCCACTTTTTTTGTGCGCGACCACGCGAACACAGTGATATTTGAAGAGACGCAGACAGGTAGCGCACAAATAAGTGGGCGGAGTCTCGCGTTCTCTTGTCGCAAGTCGGTTGAAAACACAATATTTGAATGAAGCATTTGTACTATGGAAATTCAGACGATTTTACGATATAATGGATTCGTGGCGGAGTGACAATTCATTTGAAACTGCGAGATGAAAAATCTCTTCATTTCTTCAGATATTTCTTCATTTTTTCGAACAAAAACGTGAAAAATTGTCACTCCGCCACGAATCCATTATATATATTCAATCGATTTGTGACATCAAAACGTGAAATTGCGCCCTATTTTCACGCGAACATTAAATTTTAGTGCCATTTGAATTTTTGCGTGAAGAAAATGGGCGAGGTTTCATATTTTAATGTCGCAACTCGATTGAAAACACAATACACAAAGAGGAAAAACAAGAAAATGACTGTGAAAGAGAAAGTTAATGAAAAAGAAGGATAAAAATTAACTTTCAAAAATTAATTAACAGTAAAAGAACTCTGAAAAGCCATGGGAACTTGAAGAAAAAATAAAAATTGTCCAAAAATTTAGGCCGCCCAACAAGGCTGTCTCTGCTTCTCTGCTGCAATATTATGGATTCGTGACGTAGCGATAGTTTGCTGCAAGTTGTGCGCCAGCAAAATGAAAAAAAATTAGCAAAAAATTGTTTCCTCTCACGCTGCCAAGAGCTGAATCGTGGCGAGACGCAACATTTGCTGACGCATAACTTGATACGCTTTCTCGCTACGTCACGAATCCATAATAGCATAGCCGGCGAGCGCGTTTGCTGCGTCTCGCAGCTAGACGGCGAGTGACTTACGATAGGCCTAGCGCGGTCGCCGCACACTGCGTGCGCGATAAGCTTATTGCAGGAGGGTGGCAGCTGCCACCCGCGATAGGCTTATTTTAAGCTTATAATAGGCCTATTTTTGGCCTCCACCTATTATAAGCTGAACGCGCACTACCTGTGTAGAGTGGGGGCACAGGAGAAAGGTCACGGGTTCGAACCCTCTTGTGGTAAACATTTTTTTGATATTTTTTATAAGTATGGGAAACAGGGCTGGGACCAAAAAAATATGTTTTTTTGGGTGAGAAAAAATTTATTTTTTGATGGTGAAGGTGAGAAAAAATTTCTGTTTTACGGTTCTGCTTCGGGACAGTTCTGATGCGGGAACGTTCTGCCTTGGGGTAGCTCCGTCCAAAAACCTTCTTCGCCTCCGCGACTCTACAAAAAAACCAAAAAAAGTATTGCCTACGTCACATTATCAAAAAAGAAATCAAAAAAAGTTTAAAATTTTTGTCTCACCCAAAAAAAAAACATTTTTTTTGGTCCCACCCCTGTTTCCCATACTTATAAAAAATATCAAAAAAAATTTTACCACAAGAGGGTTCGAACCCGTGAGCTTTCTCCTGTGCCCCCACTCTACCACTGCGCCTCCACAGGTGAAGGGCTTCAAATCCATATCGGATCCGAAACGGATGGGACGTGGAATTTATAGGAATTTTATATGTATCCGATTTTGATCCTATTAGGATCCACGCTCCCACGGATAGGATGCGGACGTGGGAGCGTGGACTGAAAACGGATCAAAAACGGATGGGACGTGGGTGGGACGTGGATATTTTCTAGACTTCCTGAATTTTCCATTTTTTGATTTCACTCAAGATGCTCAATGAGCACATGTATCCAGACAACCAAAAATAGCCGGTGAGCTCTGTGGCACCGTGCCACGGAGCCTCCACCCACCCTTCAGAATTCTCTAACCCAATACCTTGCAACAACTGCGCAGGCGGCGGGTATACCTTCCCATGTGGACCGACACCTCACGGGTTTCGACGGCCTTTATGTTTTGCACGGGAAAGGGGCGGGGCGTAGCGTGGTGACACCAGTTTTTCGTGGATTTTATTATTTTAAGACGTAATTTCCCGAATACTTACTTCATATGCCTGCCGTGGGATATAAGCCCCCACCCCAGCATAAACAATTATTGTCCCTCACCATCGTAGTCCCCCCGACTATCTCGAATCAAAACGTTTCCAAATTAGAACTATGGTAAAGGTGAAATCAGTAACGTAATTGGGAAAGAAAAAAAAAGATTTTATGAGCCACAAATGTGGAAAATGAATTACATATGTGGTATTCACTCTAACTGGCCGGCATCCAAGCAGGAGGTTCAAACAATAAGCCGGCATGCCGGACAAATAGAGTAAATACGGTATTACAAATACTTGTTCTGTACTGGATAATTTGATTTAGCTTATTATTATACAACACTTTTGACACTTATCCATTTGGAAAGAAAACGGTTCTGATTCGGTACAGTTCTGTTTTGATAAAGTTCTGATTCGAAGCTTTTCCTTATTTCGAAAGCGACAAAAATGGTAGAAAGAGCTATGAATGGTGCACTTCTATTAGATGCTTCAATTAATTGGGATTGCTTTTCGATGTCGGTCGATTTTCGCTTGTTGTTTTGCTATTCTGATGCGGTGGGGGCTATTCTTATCAGGTGGGGGGGGGGGCTATTCTGGTATAGCGGAAGGCGATATTGAAATGGAAAATTAAAAAAGGAAGAAGTGGAGGACTTATCTGATAAATAGGCGCTACCTCGAAATAGAACCTTTTCAAAATAGAACCGTGTGAAATAGAACTTGACGCGAAATAGAACCGTGTGAAGTAGAACTGTACATAGTTTTAGCGCGTTTTAGCACAATTGGGTGAAGACTATTGAATAAATAGCCAAACAGAAAAAGTTCCACTCACAATCAGTGGCGTGACCTGTTTTCGATTTATTGACTGGGTTATATTTCACGCGGTTCTATTTCAGAACAGTTCTATTTCCGAACAGTTCTATTTCACGCGGTTCTATTTTGGAACAGTTTCATTTCCGAACAGTTCTATTCCACGCGCTTCTGTTTCGCGTCAAGTTCTATTTCGACACAATTCTATACTAGTTATTATACTAGTTCACTCATATACCAGGATAACTGCCAGGTTTTTTTACAAACCACTGAGTAAATCGGACCAAAATCAACCTATAAGGGGTGCTAAGCCGATCCTTGGTGGTCGATATCAGCTAGGGGGCTACAATGATCAATTACCAAGTTGCCTGCTCTTCTAATAGAGCCTGACATCCACGCGCCCTGCTTCAGATGAACGCGGATTCATTCTCCATAACGTCAAAAAAATTCCAGGCGCCCTCCACGAGGGACACGTGGATCCATATAAGATCCGATATGTTTCCATTCTCCCACGGATCCACGCGCCCTCCATATATATTCCACGCCGGCGTGGATCCACGGCGACCCACGCCAAAACAATCCACGCTCCCTCCACGGGGGCGCGTGGATCTATATCGGATCATATATGGATCCAATCCACGTCCCATCCGTTTCGGATCCGTTTTGGCATTATCTCCCACCACCTGTGTGGTGTACTGGTGTGCACTTCTCTCCGACAATCTCGAGGTCGGGGGTTCGAACCCTTCCTCAGTTTTTTCTTTTTTTTTTGTTCTTGATGACTCTTATCAGACTTTTTTCTTTTGTTTTAACCCACAAAAGACATATCAGAATAATAGAAATTTGGTACAAATACCATTAGAAAAGCACATTTTTCGAAGTTATGTGTGTTGGTGGAAGACATTTAAAAAATACTTCGAATTATTTATATATGTGAAAAAGTATTTTTCACAATTTCTCGTGTTTTTAATACTTTCCTTTAATACTCTTTAATACGTTTTGAGTACTATTTTAAACTCAAAAACACTAATAAATGAGTGAGATAGTGAAACATCTGTTCGAAAGGAGTATCTCAAAAGATTTTAGACTGTATCATTTTTTCAGGCTTAAATTATATTTTTTTTAATAATTTTAGCTAGAAAATTAAGAGAGAAACATTTAAAATTGAAAGAAATAAGTGTGCAAATAGAGAGAGAAGAAATAGCATTAGAAACAGAGAGACCCAGAGTCAGCAAGTGCGCTCTACCACAAGTGAGCGATTCGGCTTGTGCAATTAACGCAGCGTCTTAATTTGGGCTTTCGCGATGAGTCTTACATGATTAGAAAGAGAATTTCATGGAGATTCCAAAACTACTTTTCGTTTTTGCTAAACGCCGGTGGTTTTCGAGAAAATCGCGTCTGAAAATCCAGTTAAAATTTCAATTTTGTGTGCGTTTTCAAATATTAAATGCGTGAGATGTTCCTTTCAAAGTCATCCAGGCAGTCACGTTTATGTAAATTTCAAATTCTTGTGCAAAGTATTTTTATAGATGAAACTCCGAAGACTATCCAGTAATTCATTCTGTCACATGTGAATTTCTTTGCTTCAAGCTTTTTATACTGCTTCAAACTGTTCATCTTTGTGTGTACTTTGTTTTTTTAAAATAATGATCCAAAATATGAATAAAGATCCAAAGAGCCGAATGTGCATCCATTTACTGAGCAGTCTGCGAAATTCTAACTTTCAAAACAATTTTGAACAGAAGTTTGAAACTTACAGTGTTTCATTAGCATAAATATGACAAAAAATTGGTTTAAAAGAAACAAAACCCAACATGCAATCTATCCAAACCACCACAAGCATTCCCAACTGTGAGGGACCGCTACCTCTAGAACCTAACCCTAAAGCGCTACCCACTTAACCACCCAACCGCTGTTAAGCTTTTGCAATAAAGCGAATGGCAAAAAAGTGACTGCCTGGATGATTTTGAAAGGAACAGCTCACACATTTAATATTTTTGAAAACGCACACAAAATTGAAATTTTAACTGGATTTTCAGACGCGATTTTCTCAATGCTCCTCGCTTGTCGTGAACATGAGTCTCAGCAATTCGTCTTTCCAATGGGAATTCACGAATCCAGCCTGCAATTGAATTTGATTAAGTTTTTTAGTCATTGTTGGCATTTTTATTACCTTGAATCTAACATCTAAAAGTGTCGCGATGTTCAAATACCTCTGCTCTTTATATTTTCTCAGTTCAAACTGTAATTTTTCGGTAATTTTGGCTCTTGCAGCAACGTTCTTTTTTTTTTGACTCAAGGTCAGCAAGGATGATTTTGCATACCGGAATAATAGATGAACAAGTGAATTCTTTTGACTGCAAAAATAAATATTTTGGATCGCTGAAATTCAAAAAACTTTTTTGCATACCTGAACCAATTTTATAGAATCGGCAAGTGGCATTAATAAGTCAAAAACTGACTGACATTTTTTCCATTCGGCGTCAGTAATACCTTCTAAATCCTCTTGATCACTGAGAAATAAATCGAGTTTTTCTTTGACAAAAAGGGCGCGTTTCAAAACATCAAAGATGCTCATCCATCTCACCTGAAAATAAAAGATATTTTAATTGAATTCTAAGAAAATTTTTACATCAACATGCTTTTCAAGCATTAAAGTGGGATTGTCCAGCTGATCAAAAACTTGTTTCCATTCTCTGCGGAGTGTAGATGAAATTCGAATCGACTTGCAGGTTTTTTTCAGCTTCAGCAAAACATTATCCAATCCGGGAAAAGCTGATGTTCCTGCTTTAGCAGCTAAGTTTATTTTGTGTGCAAAGCAATCAAAATTTATGTCGCAAATTACATTTGATGCGCTTTTGGCGTTGGCGGCTCCGTCTCTGATACAAGCTCGAATTTTAGTTCCAATATCAAAGTACTCAATAGTTTTTCTCATTTGACTGCCCAAGTATTCTCCGATGCACGGTGTCCAGGATTTGAAATGTGGGCGGAGTCGAGCAAACGCGCTCCACTGGATTGTTCGCGCGAAATTCAAATTTTGAGGCGTTTTTCATGTTTTTCGGGAAAAAAAGCATAAATTCTTTATTTTTTCCCACATGTGCTCCAACGGAATTATAGCTAAGGTTTTTAGAAATTTTTTAAGCCTAAGAACGTCAAATTTGGTTCAGCCACCATTTCGAAATATTCGATTTTAGTTTCGCGGCTCTGAAAAATACACGTTTTTGTTGATTTTGCGCATTCAATTTAATTGAAAATAAACAAATTTATGCTATATAATTAGTTTATTTTATTTTCTGCTTAAAAAATCCGATCCGCGCCGCTTAATTATGCTGCTTTTTGTTTATTCTCTTCAATATGCATTTCTTGTTATTTTGTGTGATTTTCCACTTATGGACCTATTCATTTGAATTAAAATGAATTTTTATGTCACATTTATTCAATGCAATACGACATATTAACGAATTAATCTGAATTTTCCTGAACCATTGAGTTTGAGTCTTTCTGCAAATCGCGCCTAGCCATCCTGGTCAAATAAGTGAACTTATTAACAAATACATGCATGCGCCTTTAAACATTTACTCCGAGTACACAAAAATTATGACAAAATATGCATTTTTTGACCAGGATGAATAGGCGCGATTTTCAGAAAAACTCAAACTCAATGGTTCAGGAAAATTCAGATTAATTAATTAATATGTTGTAATGCATTGAATAAATGTGACATAAAAATTCATTTTAATGGAGGTATAACGCGTGTTTGGAGGAAAAAGGTTTATTTAACGGGTCTGAGACCCTATCAGAGTAAGAATAAAAGGCCTAGAAACAGTGGAATAAATGGTATTTATACGACAGCTTTCGTGTAGGCGTCGGGCGGGGCTCCATCCGACTTCCGGTTGCAGTGTGTGTGGGAAGTGAGAAGAATGCAGAGAGGGAATGTGGTGTTTCAGCTCCCACGGGCGTTAATGGATCTTGGGATGGAATTCCTATCTCTTGAGTGGTGCGTGACGTATGGTCTTTGTGCTCTCGAGGGTCTAGGCTAGGGGAGATACTGTATCGTGTACTCTGTCCTAATAAAGGATATCTTTATCCTTTACACCTCCCCCCTTTAATTAGGACCGTCCCTGGTCCTCTGAAAAAGAGGAAAATAAAATGTTACCGCTTTTATTACCGGTCTAAGACCTAGTTGATTCAGCTCCCAGACGTGGCCGCACAGCTGGTCCTTGCGGGGGTCGGGTCCCGGTGGATGATGTCGCTCCAGGCCCCTCTTGGCGATGCATGCGCGGTGTGAAGTACGACACAGCAGATCCTCTTTGTCCTGGAGATGGCGACGTTGATCCGGTTATCATCCTCGAGGAAGGGACAGTTCCGGAACGGCGATGTCCGCGTGGTGAGGACCGCGACGACTTTGAACTCGTGTACCTGCGATCCGTCAATTGTTCCGATGTAGAACGGCGAGTCTCCGAGAAGTGTGGAGAACAGACCTGCATGTTCCTTGTAGAAGCACAAGACGCCGGTGTTTGTTGTTCCGGTTCGTTCGCGGATGGTGTTGACGATCCTGACCGCCGCGAGGGCTTCACCACGGTTGACTAGGGACGTACCGGACTGAGAGTGCGTTGAGGTAGATCTTCGTGATCGGCGGTGGACAGCGGCGTCCGACGATGAGGTCGATGACTGGGAAAGCTTTGGTCCTTGTTGCCGATGCGAGGATTCGGCTGATGGCAAAAGCGGCCAGGTCTCGGGGCAGGTCGGGGTCCTCGAATGGCGGGAGTTGTCGGATATCTCCGACGAGGGCGATCTGAGCTCTGCCAAACGTCAGTGCCAGGGCGGTGAAGGCGTATAGAGGCAGTTGGAAGGCCTCGTCCTCTTGGATGGTCTTGATGGTTTCTCTCTTCATCTGAGACAACTGCTTGTGCGAGGTCTACTTTGAATTCCGGGTCTTGTTCTTCAGGTTGTTGAGCTGCGTCAGGAGTACTGCAAGATGGTGGCTTTGTCTTCCGTTACCGGTGCCGCTGACGCTGCTGTGGTGTTGGCGTACAGGATTTTCGCTTCATTTGTTGGGTTGGTAACCAGAATTTTAGCGTTTTTGGACGTGAAAACTGCTGGGGTGATGATGTGTTCTTGTTCTGTAAGAGTATTTGACTGAGAGATCAGGACTAAGTCCTGAGGAGCATTGTGTACGGGTAGAACGCAATCCACGAACGACTCCGAGAGGGGTGGGATGATAGTGTCCTTGAGCACGTGGACTGCGATCCTGGATGGAAAAATTGACTGGTCTGCAGGTTTCCCGAGTGGCACCTTGTCGTTTCCCACTTCGAATACTCCATTGGCATAATCCAATACGAAACGAGGGAGGCGGGATAGGGCGTCATTTCCTATGATGAAATCGTAATCGCAGGGTCCTCCTGGGGTGCACTGTCCCACTGTAAAGTGGGTGGTCTGGAACAAAGTGTAGTTTCCAATTTGAAACTTCACGACTGCCGAACCGGCCATGTGGACTTCGTTTCCTCCCAAACCTAACGCCGTCTGTGAGGATGGTTCCTGCAGTTTCGGAATTCCGAGCAAATGTCGGATGTTCTGTCCAGCTACGGTGAAGCTGGCTCTATCAGTGCCCAGCAGTTGATTCCGTTTGCCTTGAGGGGGATTACTGCTGAGAAGTACTCTGGTGAGTGGCTTAGGGCGTTAATTCTCGGTGAGCGAAGTCGATCAGCAAGGTTCGTGTAGTCCGATAGGCGAACTTCTGGAGTTTGGGGTTGTTCTGGGGAAAAATCTGTGCGCTTAAACGGGAGGTATGGAGCGAGAATGTTAGTTGCTAGAATCATTACGATGGTTGCCCCCACTAGGATCGTTACCAGTAGATTAGTGACGAGGGTCCAAGCATAGAATATTATTTCCCAAAGCCATTTGGCGTTTTCCCAATATCAGACTGCTTTCTGAATGTCGTCTACCGTTAGGGGTCCGCTGTTGGGGTCGCCGTGGGTGGATATGATCCTGGTGATTGCCGCTGGTGAACCTTGGAGGGCTTCCCAAATTTCATTATAATGGGTTTCCTGAATATTTTCTGAGAGGGAACCGAGAACTAGGTGGTGGAAGATTAAATGTTCTTGAGGAACAGCTCCAAGAGCCGTGGAGCTAGGAATATCTGACAACTGGATATCTGAGTTGGATTTCAGCTGGAGGGAGAAAGGATCCAAACTGTGGAGAGTCTTGTTGGATACGTACTGGAAGTTTGTGACCAGACTACATTCTACTGGGTGAACTCTGTTAGTAATTACCTTAGTTGTGAGATCAATGAAAGTAACGATGGAGGTATTGGTTGGTAGTCTGACTCTAAGAGCAGGTTTTGAGTAACAGGTCTTGGTAAAAGGGACGAACTCAAAGGAATCCTGGGGAACCGGTGAACATACCTGGAATGAGAGAACGTCGCTACCGATGTACCTGGCAAAGATGTTTTCCTTCTTGAGCAACTGCCGGGCGGCGAGGGTAGGATTGCTGGCCGTGGCTGCATGGGTTGCTGCGGCGATTGCGTTGAATGAGGAGCACCAACTCATGAAGTTGTTAGCAAACCATGCTGCTGTAGTCTCCAAAACAGCCTCTTCGACTGCTAAAAGTTGTGCTGCCAATTGATTAGAGGATACAAAGTTAGTTAGTTCGTCGACGGTGGACGCTCTTTTATTCCTTGTGGCCATGGATACCCCGTATCCTTGATCGGAGATAGTTAGTTTGCGACCACAGTCTATTAATTTAGTGCTATTTCTGTCAAAGGAAATGGCGAACTCTTTCTTTTTACTGAGCCAAATGTTGTTGGTCATGTACCCTTTCATGGTTTTAAGTTCCAAGTACTTACATTCTTGTCTTGGATTTGGAGTCCACTGAAAGGCTGCTCCTTCTCTGGTGTTACAGAATCCTGAAGTGAATCGGCATCCGGCCATTGACCCGGCTGGTGATTCTGGTGTTTCCTTGCCGAAGCGTGTTGTTACCCGGGTATTGAGCAAGAAGCAGTTTGTTGACTCGGTTACCTGGGTGCCGAGAAAAACTGAAAAGGGAGCAGAAGGCCAATTAATAACGTGGTCGTTAAGTGTTTTATAACTTCCGTTAAAAGGTACTAAGTCACCATGGTTACAATGTAAAAACTTCTTCATATTCTGGCATTCCTCCGAAGAAACGGTCAATTGTTTGACTGTGCTTTCTTCTGAACGAACTCCCAACATTTTAACTGTTTACTTGGTTACCCGTTTAACAATTTTGCATAAAGTCCCGTTTGATTCGTAAGCTATCGTATTCGGGCGGTAAATCGTTAATTCCTTATAGACTACTGGATGGGGTTCTGGGCTACTTGCTTTAGAGCAGTCTAGGGGTGCTGGTAATCTGATATAATTCTGGGGACTGTGTGGCATACATACCAAAGGATCTACTGCGAAGGCAGGAGTGAGCAGAGAACCCAATGTGAGAAAAGTTAGAAGGCAGGTCTGAGACCAGCGGAAACAACTCACTCTTGCGTTGGAAGATTGAGCAACTGGTGCGCTGCCTGCCAACTCGTCGTTTCTTCTGATGAGAGCGTTTATCTGATTCTGCCGAACTTCCAATGCTGCTTTCAGAGCGTCCATCTGGGCGTGCAAGGCTGGTACTGCTGACTGAATTGTCTGAACGGTAGGTTGGTTAGCAAAGATTTGGTGATTAGTAATCGGATTGTTTTGCGGAAAAGACCTGGTCTGTGACCTGGGGTTAAAACCTGTTTTGTTTTCTCGGCGGAAGATGCCATTGGCTCGATCCTTGACTCGGCGCCGACACTCATTGGCGAAATGTCCCGGGATTCCGCAGTAGAAACATTCTCCTTTTGCTTTCTTCGGTTGATGAGTCAGAGCTGGAGCTGGCATGACGGCGAGCCCTTGCGGCAAGATCGTGCTGGCTCTGGCGGCTTCGGCGAAAAGCATTTCGAATTTCATCGCTGAGTTCTGCTCTTCCGGCGTGCGCGCTCTGCGCCAACTCACGAACGCGGTTGCTGAAGTCGTCCACTGATTCGTTTACGTGCTGGAGGCATTGGCGAAGTTGTTGCTTTTTCATGTCTGCTCTGTTTGGGTCCTCGAACGTCTTCCTCATCTCGTCCACCAACTGCTTGCATGAACATTTAGGTGATAGCTCTAAGAGCTCTTCTGCTTTGTCGCGGGCAAAGTCGGACAGGTAGGTCAGGAATGCTTCTCTGACAGAAGATTCCTCCAATGGTGGTGCGGCGGCATTGACGTGATACTGCTGTTGTGGAGACCTTGTAGATGCACTGCCACTTCCACTACTAGAGTCGTGTCGTTCCCTCACTTGCTGGGTGGGTGCCGTGTTGAGGAGGAGCGCATCCAATTTGCTGGTGTTGTGTGTGACTCGTTCCTCCAGTGCTTCGAGACGGTCCGCTGAGAGGGACGCAATTTCTTGGATGCGTGAATGTATAACTTGCAGGTCTGAGACCACGCATTGGAAAAAAAATGTGTTGGTAAGTTGTACCCAAAGCAAAATTGAAAGAGAACGGAGCGAGAGAAGAAGGGCTTGTGGGGTGAGAAGAAAAATGTCAAGGTCACTTGCCCCTAGCAGATGAGGGTGTGCAAATTGTTTACTGCTCTGTACGACTGTACTTTTACAACGTAAGAATGATGCCGGGGAGGAGGCGAGCGCGCTCTCTATCTGACTCCTGTGTCCGGGCTATGCGCTTATTTCCCAGTAAGCGGGCCTTAACTGCTGACTACAAAAAAAACTTCGTGCTGCTGGCGGTGTGCTAACTAAAAAGTGAGTGAATTTAAACTTACGAAATCTCTCAATTCGCGTCTGGCCAAACCCAAATGTGTTGAGAAAACGTCTTACACCGATGTACTGATAAGCTTATCCTAATGACGAACATCCCTTCGAACCGCTGGATGCATCCGTGAAACTTAGTGGGAAACTCTGTAGATTTTACCCAGGCAGCGACGAACCTTACCATAAACCTAACCAAACCAAACAGCGTCCGGTGGATCGTATAGGGCTGGATGAAAAAAATAGGAGAAAAATAAATAAATAAAAAAAAATTCAGCCACTCGCTGCTACCAATGGAGGTATAACGCGTGTTTGGAGGAAAAAGGTTTATTTAACGGGTCTGAGACCCTATCAGAGTAAGAATAAAAGGCCTAGAAACAATGGAATAAATGGTATTTATACGACAGCTTTCGTGTAGGCGTCGGGCGGGGCTCCATCCGACTTCCGGTTGCAGTGTGTGTGGGAAGTGAGAAGAATGCAGAGAGGGAATGTGGTGTTTCAGCTCCCACGGGCGTTAATGGATCTCGGGATGGAATTCCTATCTCTTGAGTGGTGCGTGACGTATGGTCTTTGTGCTCTCGAGGGTCTAGGCTAGGGGAGATACTGTATCGTGTACTCTGTCCTAATAAAGGATATCTTTATCCTTTACATTTTAATTCAGATGAATAGGTCCATTATATTTTTGGTGCTTTTCGCAGATTAATTATCAATAATTGTTTTTTTCAGACTTGGAGGCTAAACATCGGGTACATTAACGGGTTCTGTCACCAGGAAACGAAATAAAACATAAAGGTTGGTATAAAATACGATAATTTGTAGAAAATCTCAATGTTTCTCTAGTCTTGAAAGTTTAGTGCCCTCCATTCATTTTAATGTCGATCGCTTGTGACAAAGTAACAATAAAACAATCTTCAACCGTCCAAAAGTTTATTTTTTTCAATGAAATTAAGATTTATAAGCGAAATTCAATAAATTTAGCAATGTGAATAGAAAAATTAAGTAACTTCCGAACATAATTGTCCGGTTTCTGGTAATTTTTATTCGAAATAAAGTATTTAATATGATGTAATGTATGTAAATAAGCATCGCACAGACAGCTGAAGAAACACAAATGTTACAGAAATGGCGAGACCTAGAAAAGATACCGCAGCTCAGAGACAGCGCCAGAGAAATATGACTGAAAAGCACCGCGAAGAGCAAAGACAGCGAGACGTTCATCTTGAGCAACTGAAATGCGAGAAAGAAGAATGGCTTCGTAGACAAACTGAGCTGCTGAATGAAGTTGAACGCCTGAAAATGTTGTTAGATGATGGTGAAAAACAAGTAGAATTTTTGCGGGGGCAAATTGCAGTGTTACGAGAAGAAGCACAAGAAGATGATGAACGTGTCAGTAGGTATAGGGCAGATGCACAGAAAGCAAAACGTGAGCTTGAGCAGCTCCGGACTTCTTACGGCGAACAGTTTTCGAATGCAGTGACGTCGGTGAGGAAAAATCTGGAAATCGAACATGAAAAGGAAATCTCCCCGCTCCGAGAACAAATTTCAAAACTTAGCTCTTTTCGTTTCAAAAAGAAATACGACCAAATTTTGTCGAAGAACACGAAAGATCAAAGATGCAGTGAGCTCGTCGAGTACGTAAAGGAATTTGTTGGACCAGAGAACACCGACCAGTTCATCCTCGACTTCATCCATTACGTGTCCGCTAAGCCCCAATTCACATTTTCTCTTTCTCTTTCGGACTGGGACACATTTGTTGCCGCGATCCACTGGCAGCTATCCGATCACTTTCTTAAAACGTTCAAAATGTTCTTGAAGAGCCGTCTTCAATTTGACGTATTCGGTTCTAGATTGGAGATCCAAGAAATGAAGAAAAAGTGCGCTCCAGGAGTTGATTATAAAATCGATATTATCGCTAATGAGAAAGTTACCAAAACTGGTCGCCGAGTTCCCGTACAGTCGTCGTCGGTTGGAATCCTTCACTTGGAAGAAGTCTTAAGTCGACGACTTTCCGCTCTTCAGAAGTCCGGGCGTCTTCGTTTCGACGCAGCCACAAACGACGACATTCTGATAGGTGTGGCTGGAGACAAGGGATCCGAGACGAAATTGGCGTTGATCATTGGGAACGTTAGCACTCCGAACGATCCAAAAGGGCTTCTACTGATTGGCTTCTATTCTGGTAACGATGACCACAGCAGTCTTGTGTCCAGACTTGGATTTGTTATGAAGCAGGTGTGTATCTGAAATGTTGTGCAAGCGTTTTACTGTTTTTTAAGGTGAATGAACTAAAAAGTGTAACATACCAAATGAAGGACACTTTCGTCACCAAAAAAGTCCGCAAAATTCCGATCGGTGACTGCAAGTTCATTTCATCACTTTTTCATCACCCGGGCCAAGCTTCCAAGGAACCTTGCTTCATCTGCAAACTGCCATGGAGCACGCACGGAGAGAAAGCAGCCCTTTTTGGAAAGTTCGCATTCCATGAGAGTGGAAAGTTGCGGACCTTGGACGAGCTGCAAGGAGAAGCGATGATAGACGTCGAGCCGGCGTCTTTGGCTCCACCTACTCTTCATTCGATCTGTGGCATAGCGAAAACATACGTAATCGATCCGCTCATCGCCCATTCAATCCAACTTGACACCAAATGCCAAGTGCTGCCGAGAGAACTGAAAGAACAAAAAAAAATTCTGAAGAAAAGCAAGAGAGAAACTGAAAGATACGAGGAAAGAGTGGAAGCTCTCGAAGAAGCCGTTTTGATGGCAGAGAGAGCAGGGGATGTGATTGAAAAGTGCAAAAGCGGAGGAAGAGGTCGTCCGAGCCGTGTTGATTCATGCGAATCGTCGTTAGCAAACTGGCTGGTCATGTTAGGAGAAGAATGTAAGTCGCGTTAACGTGTGTTGTGCCAGCACCGGCCAGGGGTCCGGTTTGTCGGACGGGGGGGAAGTTGCCGGTGGCAAGTCCTTTACCCAATCCCCTTTATTATCGGCCTACACGTATCAGCGCCACGGCACTCCGTCTAGACCGCCATACACGCTGATTAAGCGCCACAAATAAAATACAAATAAAAGTAGTTTAATTTCACGTGAGTTCACGCGGTTTAGTGCCACGTGGATATTATTTATTTTGAGCGGCCTCATTGGCCATTCAGTTCTTTTTCTTTTTAGTTTTGTTGTTCTCGCCCTTTTCCGTTTATATATTTTTGGCGATAAATCTTTTGTTTTGTTCATCTTTGCTTATTATTTTATTGGAACCCAACTACTTACAGTTCATAACGCAATCGGGGAGCCTGAAACGTTTCGCACAGAGTAAACATATAGTTAAAATCTTAACTGACCGCAATCAAAATTAGTTCCTGTGACATGATGCCTCGATACGTTTCTGCCAAATTTAAACATGTTGCCGATCGATACGTTTCTGACACTGCCACAACGACTTTCACAGTCTGAAAATTATTTGGTTAATTAAAGTTCAAAATATAAACATTTGAGGGATTGCAAAAACTGAAAACAATCATATGGCGTTGAAAAAAACGTATTCAAATGAGAGAAAATTCATAAAACAAGAAGAGATACGGAAAAATCGATACAGTCACTACTTTTGCGTCAACGCACGGGAAGTGCGCCAGCAGATCCGCTTCGGTGTCAGTATACCTTAGGCCACGCCCACATTTCAAATCCTGGACACCGTGCGGTGTGTGATTTCGGGCTGACGTCAATCACTGCTAAAACTCGATAGTCCAACTTCGATTCATTTACGAAATGACAAATAAGAGCTAGATACTCATGTTTATTTGTCGAGTCAGCCCAGACATCAAAGCTTAGCGCCAAATTTTGTATCCCTGTCATCATTTTTTTTATTTTCTCCCGATATTCCTCGAACAAGTCAGGGAGGTATGTTCTTGAAAATTGTGAACGGCTTCTCAGATTTAGCCTTGGAGTTACAACGCGCAACAGGTTTTTGAATCCCGGATGCTCTATTAAACTCATGGGAAGTGCAGCAGATGAAATCAGTTGAGTAATCGCTCGATGAATCTCTTCTGTCTCCACGCCATTTGCCGAGTATGCGTGGAAGCAGTCATTAATTCGCAATTGCGGCGTTTTTTTCGCTTCAGGTTCATTTTCGTCAACTGTCATTTCAGGGCCGGTCTGATCTGAAAATTCATAGAGAAAATTAATGCACCTAGTGTTTACGAACCCACCTTTAAATATTCCTTGGAATGAAACTTCTGAAAATGATTATGGGGTTATTCACGAGAAAAAAAAATGTTTTTTTTTGTTTTTTTTTTCCAATTCACGGATGTCAAGATATGTAAAAAAAATACGTATACGGTAGCACTTCCTAACACACACAGTCGTATTGAGACCAATCGGGATAAATGCGTGCGCCTTTAATGTTTTGCTTTTTCACGCATTTTTTTTGCTTTCTTTTTGCCTTTTACGTGTTTAATTTAAAAAAAATTGACTTTTTTGTTTTCAAAATTCCAACTTATATCTGGAATTGACATAAATTCAGGTACTGACGATTTAGAATTGAAACCTGCGACGTCTCAAATGGAAAACCAAGACTTGGCTGTGGTGAGGAACATTTTCCAGCCGTTTCTGAATGCCTTGAAGTTTTTGCAGATGCTCATTTTGATACGTAAACGTAGAGAAAACCGGGCTAAACTTTTTGCCACCTATATGGAACAGCCGCCATCAGTCATTGACCAAGTGAATCGCAATGCACTTGATCATTTTTTACAAAGAAATAAAATATTGATTGAGAGCGGAAACATTGAAGTGAGACTGAAAATGAAAAAATTTTAAATATTAGGTAGTAAAATATTCAGTTTGGCACCGGAGTGAGCATGGAGACATTCGAGCATTTACTGACGTTGTGTAAGCCGCGTGACAGCCACCTCGGGTTGCATTCTGAAGCGCGCTTAATCATTTTTTTGAAGTTCTGCCGCGAAGGTTTAATTTTAAAATTTAAACCGTTTCAAATAGAAAAGTTGTAGGTATGTCACAGAACAATATAGCGAGAGACATCGGAATTTCTCAACCGACTATTTGTCGCATTATCAGAGACGTTACCCATGATTTGTCGTCGAAAGCTTCGGAATACATCAAGTTTCCACAAACTCGCCAAGAAATTCGTACTATGCAGTCCGGCTTTTTCCACAAGCGAAATTCTGATGGAAATTTTCGCAGAATGCCTTGTTTCGGAGTGCTTGACAGAAAACATTGGAGTTGTGAGCATCCGCCCCACAGTGGTAGTTTGAATGCTAACTACAAAGGATTTTTTTCCTTCAATAGTTTGTTTGTCTCTGATTCCGAAAGCCGAATCATATATGTCCAGATTTCCGAGCTTGGTATTAACTCCGATGCACAACTTTTTAAAAATGGACCTCTTCCAATGTTGCTTGAGGATGCTCAAAAAACTGCTGGTTATCTTAACCTACCGAATTCTCAGGCTTGGGTTCCTGCTTTCCTTCTTGCCGACAATGGATTTGCACATACCAAGACAGTTATGCAACCATATCGTAAAACTCAATTGACTAGTGAGAATCATCTGTTCAATGAACAGTTGTCTGCGAGTAGAGTGAAGATCGAAAATTTGTTTGGGATTCTGACATCTAAATTCAAAATCTTTCGCAGGGATCTGAATTTAGATCCTGAAAACAGTCGGGCGCTCATTATTGCGGCGTGCGTTATCCACAACATCACAGTGGGACCGTTGCCATTAATCGACGACGATGACATTGAGCCTCCGGCTGAGGACCCTTATCTTACACCAGAATGTCTGCGCTCTGCTCTTAAGCACTACCTTTTGTACCAGTAATCAGTGTGCTTCACCGATCAAAAATTCACCGATTAATGGCTTTTTCGATTAATAATCGGTGAATTAGTCGATTAATTTTCACCGGTTTTAGTCGATTAATTAGTCGATTAAAAAAATTTTAGTCGATTAATCGTCGATTAATTTAATCGCAAATTAGTCGATTAATCGCGATTAAATTAATCGACGAAACATATCGCTAAACAACACGCGATTCGTAATTTCGGAGCGTCGATATGGTTTTTTCAAATTAAAGAATTCAAATGATAGCGATCGCGGACCCGTGATTTGTCGGTACAAGAAACTATGTATAGCCGGTCGCGTTCGCCAAGAGGGCAGCTACCAGACAGCTACCAGACAGCTACCTAGCAGCTATTTGGCGGCTATAAGGCGGCTATATGGCGGCTACATGGCGGCTATTTGGCGGCTATATGGCGGCTATATGGCGGCTATATGGCGGCTATATGGCGGCTATATGGCGGCTATTTGGCGGCTATTTGGCGGCTATATGGCGGCTATATGGCGGCTATATGGCGGCTATATGGCGGCTATATGGCGGCTATATGGCGGCTATATGGCGGCTATATGGCGGCTATATGACGGCTATATGGCGGCTATTTGGCGGCTGTGTGGCGGCTGTGTGGCAGCTGTGTGGCAGCTCTTTGGCAGCTGTGTGGCGGCTCTTTGGCAGCTGTGTGGCGGCTATGTGTCGGCTATAGAACTGCCCGGAATAGAACTGGCCGGAATAGAACTGCCCGGAATAGAACTGTCCGGAATAGAACTGTCCGGAATAGAACTGCCCAGAATAAAACTGGCCAGAATAGAACTGCCCGGAATAGAACTGTCCGGAATAGAACTGCCCAGAATAGAACTGCCCAGAATAGAACTGTCCGGAATAGAACTGTCCGGAATAGAACTGTCCGGAATAGAACTGTCCGGAATAGAACTGTCCGGAATAGAACTGTCCGGAATAGAACTGTCCGGAATAGAACTGCCCGGAATAGAACTGCCCGGAATAGAACTGCCCAGAATAGAACTGTCCGGAATAGAACTGTCCGGAATAGAACTGCACGGAATAGAACCGGCTCTGTATCGGTACAGCTCCTTTAATCGACGATTAATCGGCGACTAATTCACCGATTAATTAATCGACTAAATCAGTCGACGATTAATTTAGTCGATTAATTAATCGACTAAATTAATCGATTAATCGGCGACTAATTCACCGATTAATATTCGATTAAGCGACTAATTTTAGTCGATTAATCGTCGATTAATTAATCGATTAATTAGTCGGTTAATTAGTCGATTAATCGCCAAAAATTTAATCGGCGAAGCACACTGCCAGTAATGTATAACTGCAATGAGATTTTTTTAATTTACGAAATGAATTGTTTGAAAAATATACAATTACAACAACAACAAAGTTTTGTCAATTCGTGATGAAAGCGAGTGCGCACCACGAAGTACTAAGTTTAGTGGAGCGCATTTGCTTTCGTCACGGATAGACAATAGAAATTTGATGGGTTGTCGGCTCGACCAAGTATCAAGTCACCCCTGATATAAAGTCCCCGGAAAGATGCACGGCGAGAGCTGCAATGAGCACACCACAGTTGAAAAAGAAAACAACGACATCCGGTATTTTAAATGTTTTTTTTTTCTCTCGTTAAATTGTTGTTTTCAGACGCGATGGCCAAATTCACGGAAAATGACGCAGAGCTCACTAAAGCTCTAATTCAATTGATGTCAAAATCTTCGGGTGGGACAGGAAACTGTGGCGAGGAAAGCATTTGCCAGCTTTTAAAGGAGCACACGCGAGGATGGACGACATTTGATCGTTCGCAGGCTCACGCAAAAATTGTTGCGTTTATTGCCGAATTGAAGCCACGCGGGGACATGTCGCATGGATACCGTTCTTGCGACTCAGAAAATCCACTCGACGGATTTTCGGATTTGGCGTCGACGTCTTCTACGGATAATTTCCGTAATTTCTCGTAATGTTTTTTTTTGTTATCCTATTTTTTCAAATTTCTATTGTCTATCCGTGACGAAAGCAAATGCGCTCCACTAAACTTAGTACTTCGTGGTGCGCACTCGCTTTCATCACGAATTGACAAAACTTTGTTGTTGTTGTAATTGTATATTTTTCAAACAATTCATTTCGTAAATTAAAAAAATCTCATTGCAGTTATACATTACTGGTACAAAAGGTAGTGCTTAAGAGCAGAGCGCAGACATTCTGGTGTAAGATAAGGGTCCTCAGCCGGAGGCTCAATGTCATCGTCGTCGATTAATGGCAACGGTCCCACTGTGATGTTGTGGATAACGCACGCCGCAATAATGAGCGCCCGACTGTTTTCAGGATCTAAATTCAGATCCCTGCGAAAGATTTTGAATTTAGATGTCAGAATCCCAAACAAATTTTCGATCTTCACTCTACTCGCAGACAACTGTTCATTGAACAGATGATTCTCACTAGTCAATTGAGTTTTACGATATGGTTGCATAACTGTCTTGGTATGTGCAAATCCATTGTCGGCAAGAAGGAAAGCAGGAACCCAAGCCTGAGAATTCGGTAGGTTAAGATAACCAGCAGTTTTTTGAGCATCCTCAAGCAACATTGGAAGAGGTCCATTTTTAAAAAGTTGTGCATCGGAGTTAATACCAAGCTCGGAAATCTGGACATATATGATTCGGCTTTCGGAATCAGAGACAAACAAACTATTGAAGGAAAAAAATCCTTTGTAGTTAGCATTCAAACTACCACTGTGGGGCGGATGCTCACAACTCCAATGTTTTCTGTCAAGCACTCCGAAACAAGGCATTCTGCGAAAATTTCCATCAGAATTTCGCTTGTGGAAAAAGCCGGACTGCATAGTACGAATTTCTTGGCGAGTTTGTGGAAACTTGATGTATTCCGAAGCTTTCGACGACAAATCATGGGTAACGTCTCTGATAATGCGACAAATAGTCGGTTGAGAAATTCCGATGTCTCTCGCTATATTGTTCTGTGACATACCTACAACTTTTCTATTTGAAACGGTTTAAATTTTAAAATTAAACCTTCGCGGCAGAACTTCAAAAAAATGATTAAGCGCGCTTCAGAATGCAACCCGAGGTGGCTGTCACGCGGCTTACACAACGTCAGTAAATGCTCGAATGTCTCCATGCTCACTCCGGTGCCAAACTGAATATTTTACTACCTAATATTTAAAATTTTTTCATTTTCAGTCTCACTTCAATGTTTCCGCTCTCAATCAATATTTTATTTCTTTGTAAAAAATGATCAAGTGCATTGCGATTCACTTGGTCAATGACTGATGGCGGCTGTTCCATATAGGTGGCAAAAAGTTTAGCCCGGTTTTCTCTACGTTTACGTATCAAAATGAGCATCTGCAAAAACTTCAAGGCATTCAGAAACGGCTGGAAAATGTTCCTCACCACAGCCAAGTCTTGGTTTTCCATTTGAGACGTCGCAGGTTTCAATTCTAAATCGTCAGTACCTGAATTTATGTCAATTCCAGATATAAGTTGGAATTTTGAAAACAAAAAAGTCAATTTTTTTTAAATTAAACACGTAAAAGGCAAAAAGAAAGCAAAAAAAATGCGTGAAAAAGCAAAACATTAAAGGCGCACGCATTTATCCCGATTGGTCTCAATACGACTGTGTGTGTTAGGAAGTGCTACCGTATACGTATTTTTTTTACATATCTTGACATCCGTGAATTGGAAAAAAAAAACAAAAAAAAACATTTTTTTTTCTCGTGAATAACCCCATAATCATTTTCAGAAGTTTCATTCCAAGGAATATTTAAAGGTGGGTTCGTAAACACTAGGTGCATTAATTTTCTCTATGAATTTTCAGATCAGACCGGCCCTGAAATGACAGTTGACGAAAATGAACCTGAAGCGAAAAAAACGCCGCAATTGCGAATTAATGACTGCTTCCACGCATACTCGGCAAATGGCGTGGAGACAGAAGAGATTCATCGAGCGATTACTCAACTGATTTCATCTGCTGCACTTCCCATGAGTTTAATAGAGCATCCGGGATTCAAAAACCTGTTGCGCGTTGTAACTCCAAGGCTAAATCTGAGAAGCCGTTCACAATTTTCAAGAACATACCTCCCTGACTTGTTCGAGGAATATCGGGAGAAAATAAAAAAAATGATGACAGGGATACAAAATTTGGCGCTAAGCTTTGATGTCTGGGCTGACTCGACAAATAAACATGAGTATCTAGCTCTTATTTGTCATTTCGTAAATGAATCGAAGTTGGACTATCGAGTTTTAGCAGTGATTGACGTCAGCCCGAAATCACACACCGCACGGTGTCCAGGATTTGAAATGTGGGCGTGGCCTAAGGTATACTGACACCGAAGCGGATCTGCTGGCGCACTTCCCGTGCGTTGACGCAAAAGTAGTGACTGTATCGATTTTTCCGTATCTCTTCTTGTTTTATGAATTTTCTCTCATTTGAATACGTTTTTTTCAACGCCATATGATTGTTTTCAGTTTTTGCAATCCCTCAAATGTTTATGTTTTGAACTTTAATTAACCAAATAATTTTCAGACTGTGAAAGTCGTTGTGGCAGTGTCAGAAACGTATCGATCGGCAACATGTTTAAATTTGGCAGAAACGTATCGAGGCATCATGTCACAGGAACTAATTTTGATTGCGGTCAGTTAAGATTTTAACTATATGTTTACTCTGTGCGAAACGTTTCAGGCTCCCCGATTGCGTTATGAACTGTAAGTAGTTGGGTTCCAATAAAATAATAAGCAAAGATGAACAAAACAAAAGATTTATCGCCAAAAATATATAAACGGAAAAGGGCGAGAACAACAAAACTAAAAAGAAAAAGAACTGAATGGCCAATGAGGCCGCTCAAAATAAATAATATCCACGTGGCACTAAACCGCGTGAACTCACGTGAAATTAAACTACTTTTATTTGTATTTTATTTGTGGCGCTTAATCAGCGTGTATGGCGGTCTAGACGGAGTGCCGTGGCGCTGATACGTGTAGGCCGATAATAAAGGGGATTGGGTAAAGGACTTGCCACCGGCAACTTCCCCCCCGTCCGACAAACCGGACCCCTGGCCGGTGCTGGCACAACACACGTTAACGCGACTTACATTCTTCTCCTAACATGACCAGCCAGTTTGCTAACGACGATTCGCATGAATCAACACGGCTCGGACGACCTCTTCCTCCGCTTTTGCACTTTTCAATCACATCCCCTGCTCTCTCTGCCATCAAAACGGCTTCTTCGAGAGCTTCCACTCTTTCCTCGTATCTTTCAGTTTCTCTCTTGCTTTTCTTCAGAATTTTTTTTTGTTCTTTCAGTTCTCTCGGCAGCACTTGGCATTTGGTGTCAAGTTGGATTGAATGGGCGATGAGCGGATCGATTACGTATGTTTTCGCTATGCCACAGATCGAATGAAGAGTAGGTGGAGCCAAAGACGCCGGCTCGACGTCTATCATCGCTTCTCCTTGCAGCTCGTCCAAGGTCCGCAACTTTCCACTCTCATGGAATGCGAACTTTCCAAAAAGGGCTGCTTTCTCTCCGTGCGTGCTCCATGGCAGTTTGCAGATGAAGCAAGGTTCCTTGGAAGCTTGGCCCGGGTGATGAAAAAGTGATGAAATGAACTTGCAGTCACCGATCGGAATTTTGCGGACTTTTTTGGTGACGAAAGTGTCCTTCATTTGGTATGTTACACTTTTTAGTTCATTCACCTTAAAAAACAGTAAAACGCTTGCACAACATTTCAGATACACACCTGCTTCATAACAAATCCAAGTCTGGACACAAGACTGCTGTGGTCATCGTTACCAGAATAGAAGCCAATCAGTAGAAGCCCTTTTGGATCGTTCGGAGTGCTAACGTTCCCAATGATCAACGCCAATTTCGTCTCGGATCCCTTGTCTCCAGCCACACCTATCAGAATGTCGTCGTTTGTGGCTGCGTCGAAACGAAGACGCCCGGACTTCTGAAGAGCGGAAAGTCGTCGACTTAAGACTTCTTCCAAGTGAAGGATTCCAACCGACGACGACTGTACGGGAACTCGGCGACCAGTTTTGGTAACTTTCTCATTAGCGATAATATCGATTTTATAATCAACTCCTGGAGCGCACTTTTTCTTCATTTCTTGGATCTCCAATCTAGAACCGAATACGTCAAATTGAAGACGGCTCTTCAAGAACATTTTGAACGTTTTAAGAAAGTGATCGGATAGCTGCCAGTGGATCGCGGCAACAAATGTGTCCCAGTCCGAAAGAGAAAGAGAAAATGTGAATTGGGGCTTAGCGGACACGTAATGGATGAAGTCGAGGATGAACTGGTCGGTGTTCTCTGGTCCAACAAATTCCTTTACGTACTCGACGAGCTCACTGCATCTTTGATCTTTCGTGTTCTTCGACAAAATTTGGTCGTATTTCTTTTTGAAACGAAAAGAGCTAAGTTTTGAAATTTGTTCTCGGAGCGGGGAGATTTCCTTTTCATGTTCGATTTCCAGATTTTTCCTCACCAACGTCACTGCATTCGAAAACTGTTCGCCGTAAGAAGTCCGGAGCTGCTCAAGCTCACGTTTTGCTTTCTGTGCATCTGCCCTATACCTACTGACACGTTCATCATCTTCTTGTGCTTCTTCTCGTAACACTGCAATTTGCCCCCGCAAAAATTCTACTTGTTTTTCACCATCATCTAACAACATTTTCAGGCGTTCAACTTCATTCAGCAGCTCAGTTTGTCTACGAAGCCATTCTTCTTTCTCGCATTTCAGTTGCTCAAGATGAACGTCTCGCTGTCTTTGCTCTTCGCGGTGCTTTTCAGTCATATTTCTCTGGCGCTGTCTCTGAGCTGCGGTATCTTTTCTAGGTCTCGCCATTTCTGTAACATTTGTGTTTCTTCAGCTGTCTGTGCGATGCTTATTTACATACATTACATCATATTAAATACTTTATTTCGAATAAAAATTACCAGAAACCGGACAATTATGTTCGGAAGTTACTTAATTTTTCTATTCACATTGCTAAATTTATTGAATTTCGCTTATAAATCTTAATTTCATTGAAAAAAATAAACTTTTGGACGGTTGAAGATTGTTTTATTGTTACTTTGTCACAAGCGATCGACATTAAAATGAATGGAGGGCACTAAACTTTCAAGACTAGAGAAACATTGAGATTTTCTACAAATTATCGTATTTTATACCAACCTTTATGTTTTATTTCGTTTCCTGGTGACAGAACCCGTTAATGTACCCGATGTTTAGCCTCCAAGTCTGAAAAAAACAATTATTGATAATTAATCTGCGAAAAGCACCAAAAATATAATGGACCTATTCATCTGAATTAAAATGTAAAGGATAAAGATATCCTTTATTAGGACAGAGTACACGATACAGTATCTCCCCTAGCCTAGACCCTCGAGAGCACAAAGACCATACGTCACGCACCACTCAAGAGATAGGAATTCCATCCCGAGATCCATTAACGCCCGTGGGAGCTGAAACACCACATTCCCTCTCTGCATTCTTCTCACTTCCCACACACACTGCAACCGGAAGTCGGATGGAGCCCCGCCCGACGCCTACACGAAAGCTGTCGTATAAATACCATTTATTCCATTGTTTCTAGGCCTTTTATTCTTACTCTGATAGGGTCTCAGACCCGTTAAATAAACCTTTTTCCTCCAAACACGCGTTATACCTCCATTGGTAGCAGCGAGTGGCTGAATTTTTTTTTATTTATTTATTTTTCTCCTATTTTTTTCATCCAGCCCTATACGATCCACCGGACGCTGTTTGGTTTGGTTAGGTTTATGGTAAGGTTCGTCGCTGCCTGGGTAAAATCTACAGAGTTTCCCACTAAGTTTCACGGATGCATCCAGCGGTTCGAAGGGATGTTCGTCATTAGGATAAGCTTATCAGTACATCGGTGTAAGACGTTTTCTCAACACATTTGGGTTTGGCCAGACGCGAATTGAGAGATTTCGTAAGTTTAAATTCACTCACTTTTTAGTTAGCACACCGCCAGCAGCACGAAGTTTTTTTTGTAGTCAGCAGTTAAGGCCCGCTTACTGGGAAATAAGCGCATAGCCCGGACACAGGAGTCAGATAGAGAGCGCGCTCGCCTCCTCCCCGGCATCATTCTTACGTTGTAAAAGTACAGTCGTACAGAGCAGTAAACAATTTGCACACCCTCATCTGCTAGGGGCAAGTGACCTTGACATTTTTCTTCTCACCCCACAAGCCCTTCTTCTCTCGCTCCGTTCTCTTTCAATTTTGCTTTGGGTACAACTTACCAACACATTTTTTTCCAATGCGTGGTCTCAGACCTGCAAGTTATACATTCACGCATCCAAGAAATTGCGTCCCTCTCAGCGGACCGTCTCGAAGCACTGGAGGAACGAGTCACACACAACACCAGCAAATTGGATGCGCTCCTCCTCAACACGGCACCCACCCAGCAAGTGAGGGAACGACACGACTCTAGTAGTGGAAGTGGCAGTGCATCTACAAGGTCTCCACAACAGCAGTATCACGTCAATGCCGCCGCACCACCATTGGAGGAATCTTCTGTCAGAGAAGCATTCCTGACCTACCTGTCCGACTTTGCCCGCGACAAAGCAGAAGAGCTCTTAGAGCTATCACCTAAATGTTCATGCAAGCAGTTGGTGGACGAGATGAGGAAGACGTTCGAGGACCCAAACAGAGCAGACATGAAAAAGCAACAACTTCGCCAATGCCTCCAGCACGTAAACGAATCAGTGGACGACTTCAGCAACCGCGTTCGTGAGTTGGCGCAGAGCGCGCACGCCGGAAGAGCAGAACTCAGCGATGAAATTCGAAATGCTTTTCGCCGAAGCCGCCAGAGCCAGCACGATCTTGCCGCAAGGGCTCGCCGTCATGCCAGCTCCAGCTCTGACTCATCAACCGAAGAAAGCAAAAGGAGAATGTTTCTACTGCGGAATCCCGGGACATTTCGCCAATGAGTGTCGGCGCCGAGTCAAGGATCGAGCCAATGGCATCTTCCGCCGAGAAAACAAAACAGGTCTAACATATCTTTACTAAAATGCAGGCAACTTTTACGAGCATTTCACTCAAAATCCCCCGAATTTTACTTTAAATTGTACAATGTTTATGTAAGACCAATTTTAGAATACGGTTCAGAATTACTGGATCTCCACTCGGTATCCCAAGCCAAAAAACTCGAATATCCACTAAGGTTCTACACTCGACGGGTACTGCAACGATGCAACGTACCATTTTCTTCGTATACTGACAGATTAACCAAATTTCACATGATCTCTACTTTTCACCGAAGAATCTTATCCGTGCTCCGTATGTACTTTAAAATTGTCAACTTTGAATGTCATTTTCCGTCATTATCACTCTGTGTTAAAGCGTCCCGATCGTCACGAAGTCCGTATATGTTAACTCCATGTGGAAATTCCTCACACGGTTTTCTAATCAACAATCTGTCCTTGTGGAACCACGTCGTCAAACAATTCCCGAAGAGACTAAACTCGGAGGCTTTTGCTGCGCGCATAGCGTCTCTCCCGTTCGAAACCCTTTCCCCCCACACTTGACCGATAGACTATTGCTGGTCTGACTGGTCATTTTACTTTTATTATCCTCATATATTTATTTTCTTCGATTAAACTTGTACTGTATACATTTGTGATGGATAATAAATAAATTCTAAATTCTAAATTCTAAAAGTAATTTGAGTCAGAAAGATAAACTTAAAAATAAAAATTAATTAGCAGAAAATGGACTCCAAAAACGGATGAAAACTTGCAAAAAAAAAAGTTGTCCAAAATTTCGAAAAAAAAATTCACGTTTTTTACGAAAAAAAGGAAAGAAATAACTAAAGAAATGGAGTTTTTTACTAACAATTTACCGCGAAGCGTCACTCTGTGGCGAATGCATACTAAACAAGAAATGAAATGAAGAAAAAAAAATACATTTAAAAAAATTAAAATCGATTAAAAGAAAAATAACAGTTCAAGCGGTCGAAAATTAAAAAAAAAAGAAATATTGAAAAAAAATTTAGGCCGCCCAACAATGCAGTGTCTGTTTCTCTGCCGCATTAGCGTAGCCGGCGAGCGCGTTTGCTGCGTCTCACAGCTAGACGGCGAGTGATTTACGATAGGCCTAACGCGGTCGCCGCACACCGCGTGCGCGATAAGCTTATTGCAGGAGGGTGGCCGCTGCCACCCGCGATAGGCTCATTTTAAGCTTATAATAGGCCTGTTTTTGGCCTCCACCTATTATAAGCTGAACGCGCACTACCTGTGTAGCACGTTTGAACGTCAATCGACAGGTCGCTGGTTCGAGTTTTGTCGACTGCCAACTTGTGTGTGAGACACACAAACAAACACACAGACTAATCTAAAATTTTCTATATAAGAAAGATAGCTGATGATAGCTAATGATAAATCGAAGGAAATAATAAATGGGTAATTATTTTTTCGCCAAACATCCAAACAGAAAAAAACTCACTTTCCAATGCATCTGAAGTAAAATCTTCTTCTTCGATTTCATCGCGCCTGTCCTCCGTTTCGCTAACTTCTTCTTCGAATTGCTGCGTTCGCTCATTTCCAATACGCCTTCTTTTCGCCACCGACAGGATGTCACGCGTATTCAATCAGAATCGGCGCATTATGCTCTGAAATTTTGAAAAGTAATTCTATTGATTTGCCTTTTTTCGCACAAGAAAAGTTGAAAATAGTACGAAATTTATTTCGAAAATTGCCGCCGAAAGTGCGTCAAGAGCGGTTGGCGCACAGCGCATTTTGGCAAAAAACTGCGCGAAAACAAAGTACATTTTTTGTGTGGTTTCGACGGGATTAAGTTGAAGAACACAAGGTATCCATTTATTCAATTGCAAGTCGCGCCTGATAAATAGTAAGCTCAGGCGAAAAGTTTGGCCACTAACAATAGTGCCACTAGATCTCGAGGACTCGTCGCGAGCCTCTATTCGGACTGTAATGATCTGTGCAATTTTCATTTCCGAAGTCGAACCTAACTGGAAACTTCGAAGAATTATCGTGGCTGGACGAGGTTCGTAAATTTTCTCAAAAGATTCGTAAATTTCCTTGTGAGACCGAATTTAAAAATCTCATGAGATATTTGAAATCTCACGAGGAAATTTACGAATCTCTTCCAGCCACTAGAATTCTTCGAATTTTCTAATATTATCAAATATGAAATGCCAGAGTTTGGCCTTTTTTTTTTCAAATTTCGAAATCGACTTACAAGACAAAATCCGTCAGAGTCGATCGATTGTTGTCCTCTCCAAACGTTTTTGTCCCCTCCAAGTGTTGTTGTCCCCACCAAACGCACGGTGAAGAAAGCCTGAAAAATATTATGCTTGAAAAGTCAAAAAATTGTTGAAAAAGTAGCAAAGTTTGTGAAAAAAGTTTTTAGAAAATTAATTTTAAATAAGTTAAAACATTTTTGAAAAAAAAAGTAGAAAAAATCATTATAAAATAAGCAGATAAAGTCCATTTGATGATATTGGCCTAAAATCAATCACAACAATTTAAAATCGTTTGAGACTTTTTTGAAAATCTTACCGGGTTTCAGCCGACGCAAAGACTTTCAAAAGCTTTTCATCAGAGCCTGGCAGTATTCGTTAGCGGGAACCATTTTTTCACGCTTTTGAGACTCTAGAGCTTTTCTGTGTACCTTCTGCGCTCTTACCGGTCACAAACGCTTTTCAAAATCTTTTGAAACGCTACGCGTTTTGCCTGTGTATTCATAAACCCCCCGGAGGCCACTCATATGATCGGCGGCCCGCAGTGAGCTGCTATGCAAGTGCGCTCCACCGAAGTGAGCGATTCGGCTTGTATAAATAACGAGACCTGGCGCTGCGTGGTGTAGTGGTTAGAGCGTATGCTTTGCAAACATTTTGGCCCGGGTTCGATTTTTGTGCTGTTTGAAAATGTTTTGCGCAGGAATTTTTCGAAGTTTAATGATGAATTCTCATTTTAAAATGCTTTTTTTTTGTTCATTGGATGTTATTTTGCGTTATTTAAGAACAAATTTACGTTTATTTCTTTCATTTTTTCTTCAAATTGAAAGAAAAAGGTGAAATTTCCTGTATTTAAATAAATTTTGTCAGAAAGTTGAGAATAAAGTGACAAAAAGTATTAAAAACAATTAAAAAGTGATATTTCAAAACAAATAAACCAAATTTTGCAAAATAATATTGTCCATTCGCGAAAAAAGCAAGTGCGCTCCACGAAACTTAGTACTTCGTGGATTTCATTTTCGTCGCCAAATTATTTCATTTCACGTGTAAATTCAACGGGAAATTAAATTATTTGGCGGCGAAAATGAAATCCTCGAAGTGCTAAATTTCGTGGAGCGCACTTGCTTTTTTCGCGAATGGACAATAAACTTCCATCGTGAAAATCTCATTTTTTTTTCAAAGCCCCTAGAAATCGATTTCTTACACTTAAAATCGACAAATTTATGCTAATTAAGTCATAATTAAATATAAGAACGATATGTTTTCCCATTCTTCTCATTTTAGATCTTTTTCGAACATTATTCATCCTTTAAAGCCGAGCAAATAGAGTGGGAATCAAAGTGCGCCGAAAGATTGCAGCGAAAACCCCGCCCACCTTTTCGCGCCGCGGCAACTCGCTGTGAGAAAATCAGTAGTAATGAGGAGCGCACAAAAATGACTGTAACTGTTGTTGTTTTTTTCCTGAAATCCAGTTCAAAACCGATTATTCATTTAATTCATTCAACAAAATCAACAGCAAAAAAAAACGAAAAGTAAGAAAAGTCATAGCTTTCAAATTAAAAAAAGTAATTCAGCTGAAAAATCAATTTTTCTGGAATCTCATACTTTGAATGTTTTTGCACAACCATTTTGGTTGTAAATAGAAATATTTGACGTGGGAAGCATTTTTTTTCAAAAGTTTTGCCTTGACTAAATATTCAAAGCTGTACACACTAAACACTACGACAAATTGCGTATGTGCATATTTAAAGGAGGTGCCAACTTTTCAGAGGAACTGTTGAAAAATATAATCGTCACTGGGTGATTCTTAGAGTTTTTGGCACGTTGTCGGCAGGAATTGGCAGCTGTGTGGCTAATAGCCATCGAATTCGAGACGTGCGCCAAATACATATGGCATACGTCTTGATTCGATGGCTATTATCATTAAAAAAACCAGATCGTTTTTTGTGCGATTTCGATGTGATGTTTGTAAATCCCCCATTCAATACTACAATTTAAGCAACTTTCCCAAAAAGTTGGCACCTCCTTTAATTGAAATAGGTGCAAAAATATAAAATACATTATTGTTCATTCGCGGAAAAAGCAATTCACGTGTAAATGCAACGTGATATGAAATAATTTGGAGACGAAAATGAAATCCACGAAGTACAAAGTTTTGTGGAGCGCACTTGCTTTCTTCGCGAATGAACAATAGGGAAAAAATTTTTTCAAAAAACTGTTGGTTATTCTGCGCACATACTCCGCGTCTTGAATGCATCCCAATTTTTCGAAAATTTTCGAAAAATTTTCGTAGTTTCCAGACCGAACATTTTTCGGCCGAAAAGTTTTTCGAAGTTTTCAGACCGAAAATTTTTCGGCCAAAAAATTTTTCGAGTTATTGTGTTTTCAATCGACTTGCGACATGAGATCGCGAAACTCCGCCCACTTTTTTGTGCATAGTATTTTGCAGAATCGTGCACGACTTTTCTTTGTTCGTTTATGTTCTTCCAATATCCGCGAATTATTGAAAATTGTTATTTTAGTTGTTATTTTTGTTTAATTTGCTTCATTTTTTAGCTATTTAATTATTTTTTGTTGAAAAATTTCCATTTTGTGCTCTTTTGCCACTGAAATGGCGATAATGTGGCGAAATAAATTTTATTCCGAGTAGTTTTCCTTGCCGATTTACCACCTTTATCGATTTCTGTTCCCTTTCTCTATTTTTTTTTATAATTTTAATACCTTTACCGTCAAAAAAGGGCTAAAGGGTGGTATGCTTTCTCTTTTTTTCTTCTTTGATCGACATTTCCACTTGTTTTTGCAGACTCACGTGAGTATGATGATATTTATTTTTTACATAATTATTTGTATTTAAAACATTTAATTGCAGATGATATGTCAACATCAAATTGGTTGGAAGAATGGAAATTATTCGATGGCAAGATGACAACATTGTGCTGCTCAATGGAGCAGAAAAAAGGCCGATGGGCAAATGCGAAGCACAAGCAGTCTCCACGCTTTTAGGTAAGCCGATATTAAATTGAATTCCGATAGGAAAAGACGGTTAAAAAAAAAGTAAAAACAGGCGAAAATCATGAGCAAATTGCATATTTTCAGAGCCCGTCGACACGCGTGAAACCGGAGCACAGTCAGTTTCCACGTTTTGGGTGAGTCGATATTGAATTGAATTCCTATGGGAAAAGACGGTTAAAGAAAAACTAAAAACAAGGAAAAATCATGATCAAATTGCATATTTTCAGAGCCCGTCGACACGCGTGAAACCGGAGCACAGTCAGTTTCCACGTTTTGGGTGAGTCGATATTGAATTGAATTCCGATGGGAAAAGACGGTTAAAGAAAAACTAAAAACAAGGAAAAATCATGATCAAATTGCATATTTTCAGAGCACGTCGACACGCGTGAAGTCAACTGGCCGCGCCCAAGATGATGGCGAAGGGAAGGAAAAAAGTGAAAAAGGTGACCGTTGTTGTTGATATTCAAGACCTATAATGAGTTTTTAAAGTAAATTTATATTTTTTGTTGTTATTTTGTAATGTTTTTTTCTTTATTGGATCATAAAAATAAACAAGAAAGAATTAGATTAAAGTTTCTTACGAATGCGAGAACATAGGGTACGTCCTTGGCAAGAATTTTTTCTAGCACATGCTAGTAGTAAAGTAAAAAAAAAAGAGTATTTGTTAAGCGTGTTAGAAAAAACGTTTTGTGATGCCGAAAAGCACGGTTAGAAGAACGTATGGCTGTGAGGAGTGGACGCAGACAGTAATTATGACGAGAGACTTCTCCACACAAACTCCTGAAAATGATATTGTTTTGACGACAGAGGTTTGAATTATTATATTTTTCTGTCAAAAATCTAAGTGAAACTGTTCTCGCAGATGGACAAGGCTTTCTGGAGAATCGGAAAAGCAATTGCCAGTTTAAAAGCTGAAGATCTACCAAAGCTTGAAACAAAAAAGGAGCTCAAGAACTGTGGTGCGGAAATTTTTTCACATGTTCGCAAATGCTTTCAAGTGATAAAAGAACGAATGGGTGAGGACTCCCAACTTACACTTCTTGGTTGTGCTGTTGGAGCTACCGCCGCCTTCACGGGATTCCACCGAGCTACAGTTTCTCGACACGGACCCGACGTGCTTCAGCGTCCTGAAAAACAGAAAACTATGAAGGAAATGGGAAAGAAAGAAAGAGCTCGACACATCGCCTCAAAACTGACCATGCCCCAAAGAGCATTTCTTGTGAAAGAAATTCACAATATTTGGGCCGACAAAAAGTATGTCCGCGTGGAAAGTCTGTGGGAGTGGGCGAAAGCCAACATAAGTTACAAATATAAAAAAACATACTTTTTCTGGACGCTGAAAGGATTGGGTTTCGTTTTCCGCAAACTCAACAACATGACTGTAGTGGAAGAGCGTCCAGATATCGCCAAACTCCGCGTCGCGTATCTGAAGAAGAAGAAGGACATGGATGAGTCAAACGCTTTTTATGGGGCGTTCGACGAAACGTGGGTCCATGACGGCATGGCACCTACGAGCGGATGGCAACATGCCAAAACCACCATGTATAAGAAAGCGCGAATGGTGGATATTGAGAGCGCTCAATCCGGCCCAGCAAAGGGAAAACAAAGAGGAAAAAGAGGAATTGTCCTCGCTATTCTTACTGAGGATGGAGTTCTGCCAGGGAGCGAAGAAATTTTGGTGGATGATGACGATGAAAATAATCAAAAAGCGGACTACCATGGGGTTATGGATAGTAATAAGTTTAAGGAGTACATGAGCAGATGCATTCCCGAGTTCTCAAGACTTGCAGCTTCCAAAGGGCGTCCGGGCGTATTCATCATTGATAACGCCCCGTACCACAACGCTACTAGGGAGAAGGTAAAATACAAAAACAATTCACTTTCCTTAAAAATTGTTTTCAGCCGCCGACGCAGACTAGTAAAAAAGCCGATATTCAGCAATGGCTTAAAAACAACGGCGTTTCCTACGAAGCAAAGGCTAAAAAACCGGAATTGATGGGAACTCTAAAAAATTTTTTGACGCGCAATGGAGGAAGACAAGCCTTCACGGTATACGAATTCGATGAGTGGGCAGATGAGGTCGAAGGAGTTAAAATCCTTAGACTTCCTCCATATCACTGTTATTGGAACCCTATCGAATTTCTGTGGGCCCAAATGAAAGCAACGATTCGAGGAATGGGATCGGTGACGGATAGCTTGCCTATTGTAAAAAAGTAATATACTTACGGCTTGATTACTGGTTGATTCATTTCAGGTGCGTGATAGAGCACTCGACACTCTTCGAAAATTTTCTCCTTCGCAAGCAGCCGCACTTTTCCGTCACACACGTCAAAGTGAAGATGATGTTCGAGGAATGCTGGAAGAAAGGGAATCGGTAGAAGAGGACACATCTTTCGAGCTACTCTATGAGGTCGATGAAGAAGGGGTCATGCGAAACGTTCATATCTCTGATGACGACAGTTCTGAATACGTGGATTTTTCAGATATTTCTGATTTTGATTCTACGCAGGAACAAGAACGTCGAGATGATGACGATTACAACACTCCTGGACCATCAAGCTCTCAAATTTTATAGAACACTTTTTTCTCCTTTTTTCTTTACCTTCGCCATCATCTTGGGCCCGGCCAGTTGACTTCACGCGTGTCGACGTGCTCTGAAAATATGCAATTTGATCATGATTTTTCCTTGTTTTTAGTTTTTCTTTAACCGTCTTTTCCCATAGGAATTCAATTCAATATCGACTCACCCAAAACGTGGAAACTGACTGTGCTCCGGTTTCACGCGTGTCGACGGGCTCTGAAAATATGCAATTTGCTCATGATTTTCGCCTGTTTTTACTTTTTTTTTAACCGTCTTTTCCTATCGGAATTCAATTTAATATCGGCTTACCTAAAAGCGTGGAGACTGCTTGTGCTTCGCATTTGCCCATCGGCCTTTTTTCTGCTCCATTGAGCAGCACAATGTTGTCATCTTGCCATCGAATAATTTCCATTCTTCCAACCAATTTGATGTTGACATATCATCTGCAATTAAATGTTTTAAATACAAATAATTATGTAAAAAATAAATATCATCATACTCACGTGAGTCTGCAAAAACAAGTGGAAATGTCGATCAAAGAAGAAAAAAAGAGAAAGCATACCACCCTTTAGCCCTTTTTTGACGGTAAAGGTATTAAAATTATAAAAAAAATAGAGAAAGGGAACAGAAATCGATAAAGGTGGTAAATCGGCAAGGAAAACTACTCGGAATAAAATTTATTTCGCCACATTATCGCCATTTCAGTGGCAAAAGAGCACAAAATGGAAATTTTTCAACAAAAAATAATTAAATAGCTAAAAAATGAAGCAAATTAAACAAAAATAACAACTAAAATAACAATTTTCAATAATTCGCGGATATTGGAAGAACATAAACGAACAAAGAAAAGTCGTGCACGATTCTACAAAATACTATGCACAAAAAAGTGGGCGGAGTTTCGCGATCTCATGTCGCAAGTCGATTGAAAACACAATATGACCGAAAAAACCGAAAAAATTTTTTGCATAGCCCTGGTCCGCACCATAGTTGCATGGAAGTGAAATTTCTAAAACAGAAAACGGAAGTGAAACAAATCAGCGGAAGATGGAATTCCAGGTAACTCTGGTTCACACCTTGACGCCCAACATACACAGTAAGTTACAGTACCGGACAAAAAGATATCATATTTGGTTTTTGGAGTATAACTTTTAAATGGAGAGGGTTATGGTTCTGAAAATTTGCATGAATCTGTCCCGTAATGTTTTTGACAAGCTCCAAAAATGGATTTGGTCATTTTTAAAAACTGCAGATTTTTCAAAAAATTTCAGATGCCAAATTTTCGACAGTGCGCGAACTATCTTGGTGGGGGGCTCCCTCCCAAGCTAGCTGCACGAGTGACGAAGCGACTGAGAAGAACAGTGCGTGGCTACCAGTAGCTCACGACTTCACGGCAACACGAAGGTGGTCAATAAACAATTTATTGACACTGACGAACAGCAATCAGAACACCAAAAATCGAAAAACCAAAGCAAAGAATAATAATTAAGAATTAGGAATTATGAAATTAGGGAATAAGGAATGAATAAATCTAACCGCCTGTCTGAATCCAGCAAGCTCGCCGCCCACGTTTCCGCGCACGCCAGAGGTCACGTGAAAATAGTTTATCTTTTGCATCTGGCGGCGCGCAATGCGCACTGTGACTTTAAAGGAAAAATATCAGGAAAATCGAGTGCCCGCTCGACATCCCGGTCCTTTTCGAGTCCGCCCACAAAAGCAAACGTGTGATCCTACAGTGCATGACAACGGCAAAACAATGGAACGAAATCGGCATGAGCTGTGGATCAACCGGACAAAACGATCA
The DNA here is from genome assembly GCA_963572235.1 of Caenorhabditis japonica. Classification (NCBI taxonomy): domain Eukaryota; kingdom Metazoa; phylum Nematoda; class Chromadorea; order Rhabditida; family Rhabditidae; genus Caenorhabditis; species Caenorhabditis japonica. The sequence continues at coordinate 3,287,087 of OY754344.1, read as the reverse complement.
GAACAAGCCTTACAACAATAAAAACAAATAAAATAATTGACACACAGCAATAAGGAAGAAACGATGAAATGTAAACATTGATTATCACTTCTCACGATGCGGGTACTGCCGTCTCTGGCGTAATTCCGATCCACGGCCTCCCAGACTCCCAACGCGCCAACCAATCACTGACGCATTTCTGGTGTTGGCGCACAACTCGACGGCGCGTCTTTGAGCGCTCTGATGTTCTTGTGTGCGATTTTCTCGTGAAATAATAAGTTTTTAACAAGAATTATATGCGGAGATAATGTAGAGAAACGTTTGAAAGAGCAAAAAGTGAGGAAAAGCGTCGAAAAACTCACAAAATCACCGATTTAATTGGAAATTAGCCATTTCGGCTACTCAGGCAATTGAAAAAATATATTATGAGAAATTTTAGTAATATTGGCGAAGATTTACAAGAATGTTGTGAGGCACAATAATATTTCCAGAATTTCTTGTAATATATTGGATTTCTTGCAATATTACGGAGGCATCTTGTAATATTACTGAGTTTTCTTGTAATATTATTGAGTTTTCTTGTAATATTACTGCGTTTTCTTGCATTATTACTAAGTTATCTTGTAAAGTTTCGTGTTCTTATTATAATACTACCAAATTATCTAGGGATATCTTGGAGATTTTTAAAAATTTATTGAAGTAAAAAATCAAAATTCAATAAGTGGGTCATCGAAAAATGTCGGGAACAAGAACATCATCCGATTTGCAGAATCCATAATTAAATTAAATTTCTTCTCTTCCAGAATTCGTTGACTTTGTTTGCATTTGTTGATTCGATGCTTCAACCACTCATTGTTTTCCTCTGGTCTGCTTAACGATCCTTTGAGCAATTGTCTTTCCGCTCAACCAAATTCGGTTTTTGTCATTTCATTGAGTACCTTAAGCAATTTAAAATTAATATTGTCCATTCGCGAAGAAAGCAAGTGCGCTCCACTAAACTTAGTACTTCGTGGATTTCATTTTCGTCGCCAAATTATTTCAATTCACGTGTAAATTCAACGTGAAATGAAATAATTTGGCGACGAGAATGTAATCCACGAAGCACTTGTAAGTTTTGTGGAGCGCACTTGCTTTCTTCGCGAATGGACAATAGGGCTACTTACAAAATAGCAAAAAATTGTGGGAAAACTCGGAGAATTTTTCTATCGACTTGACACATTAACACTGGGGTATGAGGAGAGAGTGAGTAAGCGCGCCCGGACGCACACACGCAACGCATCCAAATGAGGCCCAAAAAATAAAAAATCGCGCGAAAAATTTCGCATTTTCGGAGAGAAAAATCAACGCGCGCGAAATAATTTCCGATAGGATTTCGTAATTTTCACGATTTTGCGTTGGTTTTTCTCTCCGATAATGCAAAATTTTTCGCGCGTCTTTTTTATTTTTTGGGCCTCATTTGGATGCGTTGCGTGTGTACGTCCGGGCGCGTTTACTCACTCCCTCCTCAGACCCCAGTGATTAAGAAAATAATGTGAAAAATAATCCTGGACATGCTCAGAAAATTTATGAACCGAAATATCGATTTTTAAAATTTTGAGAAAAAACGATATTGTGAAAACAAAAAAGTTGCAACGCGGTGTTTGCGTACTTTTAAAATTCAAATGAAAATGGGAACAAATCTCTTTGTTTGCCATGCTATTTCTCTCATTGCCATTTGAATTTTCAAAAGTACGCAAACACCGCGTTGCAACTTTTTTGTTTTCACAATATTTCTGTCCAAACTTTTCTGAGCCTGTCTGGAGGCCGTAAGCAAGAAACGTGAAACGATTTTTCTCGGAAAAAATGTTTCTTGTTTTTTCATGGGCATTTTTCTCATTTTGTTTCCCAGAAAACGGTTTTCCTAATGCCGCGTCCAAAGTTCAAAAAATTCCTGAAATCAGGAGTTTTTTGTAGTTCCAAGTTCCGAAAAATTTCCCAGAAATAACAGGCGGCCACAGTTGAAACCGGCGTTATCGTAGTTCCTTCGCTGCGAGACCTTTTATGTTTAAACTTGAATTTTCCCGTGTATTGTGTTTTCAATCGACTTGCGACATGAGAAAGCGAGACTCCGCCCACTTATTTGTGCACGACCTGTCTGCGTCTCTTCAAATAACACTGTGTTCGCGTGGTCGCGCACAAAAAAGTGGGCGGAGTCCCGCGTTCTCATGTCCCAAGTCGATTGAAAACACAATAAAAGAAAAAATTGAGAAACTGTGGGAAAATTCAAGTTTAAACATAGAAGGTCTCGTAGCGAAGCAAATATGGTAACGCCGGTTTCAACTGTGACCGCATGTTATTTCTGGAAAATTTTTCGGACCTTTAGACTGCAAAAAACACCTGATTGCAGGAATTTTTTGAACTTTGGACGCAACATAACGTTTTCCACTTCCTTGCATATGACCTTGGGAATTTTTTAAACATTATTTTCTAAAGTTCCAGGCGAATCAGAGGCCATATGCAAGAAACTGGAAAACGATAGGAAAACCGTTTTCTGGAAAACGAAATTTGAAAAACGCTGATGTAAACATGGTGAGGGTGAGAGTGGCAAACGTTCATTTCCCACTGTTCATTTCCTACTTTTGTTCATTTGTCAGAATTGATCATTTCCTCTTGTGATCATATACCACTTTTTTCGATACTATTCTCAGTACGGAGCGCTGCAAACGCGCTCCCTTCGCACAGTGATGGACGCGGCCACGTTGGCGACGAGAGAGTGCAGAAAATTGTGAGAGCCGTGGCCGATGTTTTGCTCTGATTTCTCTAAACCTCACTCCAAATGCATGCGAAATTTATTGTTCGATTGGAGCGAGTTATCAGCGTTTTATACCGAGTATATCATTTCCTATCTTTTTCAAATTTTACGTCCCCACCGGTACCACAATCGCGCCATCGACGCTCCGTACTCTTTTAAGCATACTTCCACACAGCTCCATACGGTCGCAAATTTTTAAGGTTTCACACATGCTTCCGGCGCGTTGGCGCTGAAAAAAAAGCATACTTCCCCCAAGCCCCTAATCTAGCGCGGGCAATTATTGTATTCCACTCAAAAAATATAATGGATTCGTGACGGAGTGACTTTTCACGTGAAGCTGGGAGACAAAAAATCTCTTCATTTTTTCGAATAAAAATGTGAAAAAGTTGTCACTCCGCCACGAATCCACTATATGTATACTCGGTATAAAACGCTGATAACTCTCCAATCGAACAAAGAATTTCGCATGCATTTGGAGTGATGTTTAGAGAAATCAGAGCAAAACATCGGCCACGGCTCTCTCAATTTTCTGCACTCTCTCGTCGCCAACGTGGCCGCGACCACCACTGTGCGAAGGGAGCGCGTTTGCAGCGCTCCGTACTGAGAATATATTGAAACATAACATTTGAAAAAGGTGGGAAATGATACTATCGAAAAAGTGGCATATGATCACAGTAAGAAATTATCATTTGTGACAAATGAACAGTGGGACATGAATGTTTTTTTTTTTCGAAAAACGGTTTTCCTCTCGTTTTCCAGTTTCTTGCATATGGCCTCAGAGCGTTCTCCGAGTTTTGCGAGAACGTTTGCTATTTTGTGAATAACCCTTTGATATTGTTTTTTCAATCGACTTGCGACATTAGAACGCGTGACTCCGCCCACTTTTTTTTTGCGCGACCACGTAAACACAGTTTGATTCAAAGAGAATCAGAGAAAACATGTCTTTTTATCTCTCGTTCTCATGCTGCAACTCGATTGAAAACACAATATTTAGTGGGAACTGATAAAAACGAAAAATAATTACCAAATGCCCGCGTTTTTTGGTGTCAATTGGCGAAAATCCATTAGCAAAAATGCAAAAAAGTTTCGAAACGTCCTAGTTTCGAAATGGCAGGTTTCGAAACGTCCCAGAGCCAAAAAGTTGAGTGAGTGTGGCCACACGCGGATTTTTAGTTTCTGAAAAATAACTGGCGTTTGCAGAATTTTCACGTGAAACCGGCAAAAAATTGACTCGATAATAACACAGAAAAATAATGAATTGAAGGAAAACAGTAAAGTATTGTCCACTCGCGAAAAAAGCAAGTGCGCTCTACGAAACTTAATACTTCGTGTATTTCATTTTCGTCGCCAAATTATTTCATTTCACGTTGAATTTAAACGTGAATTGAAAAAATATGGCGACGAAAATTAAATCCACGAAGTACTAATTGTAAGTTTCGTGGAGCGCACTTGCTTTTTTCGCGAATGGGCAATAAGTGAAAATCAATATCAACGAATACGTGGAAAAAAAAAAATCTTAAAATATAGGGAAAAACGGCAGAAATGCGCAGAACGCGATTGGAAAAATAGATTAATGAAAAAATCAATATTGCACAATTTCTTGAATTATCTTGAAAAATCTTGTAATATTGCAAATTTCTCACAGAATCTTGGAATTTCTTGTAATATCTTACAAGATTTTTGAAATCTTACAATATCTTGTAATATCTCGTGTTTCTTGAAATATCTTGTCTAATATTGCGCTAGCAACATTGCTGACGCATTTTCCTGCCAAGACAAATGCGCCAGCCAAATATATTGTATAATCTTACAATATGACGATTTCTCAGAATATTACTAAAATTTCTCATAATATTTTTTTTCAATTGCCTGAGTAGAAACAATTAAAATTTTCATTGAAATCAGCTACTTTCGAGCAAAAAATAACACAATTTCAAAACAAATCACCGTGATTTGATTTGAGCCAGAAAAAAACTCAGAAAAATGAAATTGAACTTTTTTTTTTAATTTCCAAAAATGGAAACATATTTTTTTGGCGAAAATTATGCAATATGTGACTGATTATGACAAAAATTAATGAATTTGGTATGGACAAATCATTTTTACATAGAAAAAAAGTAGAGTTTCATACAAAAAAAGAAAGAAAAAATTTGGCAAACGAAATGAAAATAACGAAGTACAGAGTTCAATTGAATTCAATTAAACGCGTTTGACCGTCGCGTCGCTCCGGGCCGAACATAAAAAGACGAAAAACGGACAAAATATAGGCAAATTCATAAGAAAACAGTCTTTTTAATTCAATTAATGACTTCAAACTGTATCTCCTTTTCCTACAGGAGTTCAAATTCTTAATTTTAACGTTTATTCGAAAGGTTTCACACTCCTTTTTATTTCGCCGAGAATTTTATCGATAAAAAATTATGGGAAAGACAAAATATTTGACGATAAGTAAATTTTCAGTACTAAATTAAAAACTAATTTGAAAAAACTAAAGTTCGCGCCAAAAGGAGCGGAGCGAGCTCAGTGGAGCGCGATTGCACTGCCTGGCGTGCTGGGAGGCCGTGCGATCTCCTCCGTGTGTGACCCATATCCACCACACTCACTTTCAGCGGTTGCCATACCAGATTCCGTCCGCGGATCACGTTGTTTACGACATGCCAGTAGTCGAACGAGTTCATCTGATCGCCCAAATCCACGAGCCTCTGATTTTTGTGCGCCATCATCCGATCTCCCGGAGAAATCACGTCGAGTTCACCTCTCGACCTCTTCACGCTCGCCACAATGGAGATGAATGCTCCAGCCAGTGAAAAATCGTCAACCGAGGTGGGCGCGGGAATCAGCAAGATCTTTGTCGATCCTGGCACCACCTTGATCAGCCTTGACCATTGGTCCACGTAACCATTATCAGTCGCAAATGGGATGATCATAATCATCCGTGAGTAGCGCTTCTTTTTGAATTGCATCAGCAGTATCTCTTCAGCGGACTGCGATCTCTTCAAAATCAGCTTTTCCGTGAAAGCCAGAGTGACATTCTCAGAGACACCTGGTGCCATGACAAGCAGCGTGTCGACGGGTTGATTGGTGTACTTCTCATCAAAGGTGTTCCTCACCAAACAACTACGCGGGCGCGTGAACGTTCGGTTCGCAGGTCTCACATGATGTTCGTATTTGGCTTCATTGTTCCTCTCATCGAAGCTTCTCGTGCGCATTGCATGCTCTTTGCTGACATTCTTCTTTGCAGCCTTTCGTTCATGAGCAAGTCCGACTCTGGAATCCGCATCTGAATGAACATTGCCAACGGCATCCTCCCCGTCCTTTTCGAGTGGGCCATTCGGGCGTCTTCTACCGACTTGGACTTCCCGTCTAACCTCGCACACGGTCGGCTTGTGCGGTTTGGTATCTTCTGTATCCCGAAGCCACTTGTTCAATTTTCCTAGCAGTTCCGGTCTTTTATTCAAAACTTCAAATCCATTTAGCTCTCCAGTTGCAATCTTTTGCCCCTTTCGAAGAAAAATAATTTCGCTTATATGGTTGGCAATATTGATCCGTGCTTTTCCTTCACTGTTCACTTGGCAAACTCCTGCAGTCAAACATCTTGACGTTGGAGTAATGAGACAGAGTCTTCTTTCTTTGTGGATTATACCTTCGACGACAATTTCAACGATTTTTTGTCCATGCCTGTCCAATTTAACTTCATCGACTATTCGAACATCTCTGGGCGGTTCATCAATTTTCAGTTGAATTCCCATGGCTTTGAATCCTTCAGTTCCCAGAATGATCGTTTCTCGGTCCACTGCGGCAACGTAGAAAGTCAATCTTCGGGTCCTGGTCCGCATGGCCGTCTCCACTGAGACTTTTTCAATCAGCTTGATGGGCTCGTTTGCGGCCGTGAAAACTGTCCTAAGATCAGTTTTCTCCTTTCTCACTTCTTTTTTCCATTCCACGCCGTTGATTTTCAAAATCCGTCTCCACGTTTTCATAGACATCAGCGATATGCATGACCCGCTATCAATAACAAAGTCGACATCAGCAGACCCAATTTTTCCTTGCTCGATCATTTTAGTTCCTCGAGCGACGTCTTTCTTTACTCGTTTTCTCTGTTGCAAATCTAAACCTTTTATGTCGATGCTTTCCACTTTTAGGTTGGGTTCCTTCAGTGCGTTTCTCTGAACTGGTGCCTCAGCCAATGTCGGGCAAATTCTGGCGGTGTGACCGTATCCACCACATTTAAAACACTGCACTGCGGCATTCGGGAAGCTTTGACAATTTGGCAACACGTTCGAAAAGTGTCGCACTTCTTTATTAAGTGTCACCATTTTTCCATCTCGCTCGCTCCTTACTTCTCTTTTCTCTCTAAACTCTTTCAAGCTCATCTCATGTCTGATTGCTAACAACCGAGAGATGTCATAGTGCTCTTTCTCCGGAGATTCAAGCAGCTTGGCGTCAATCATGCATCGCAATGCCTTCTCCAGCAATGGCTTCAAGAAGCTTAGCAGTCTTCAACGAAGAGAGTTCTTCCGGCGGCAGGCGGCGATAGGCGACTCTTGCCATTTCATCAAGGAGCAGACAGAAATCTTCGACTGATTGATTCTCAAAGATTCGCAGCAACTCCCAACGTGTTTTTGCTCTTCTGGTCTCATCCTCTGCCGAGATTCTTAATCTGTTGGCGAGGGCTCTCAGAATGCTTTTGACACTGTCCTTTTCCGTCTCTACAAGACCTCGAAATGCCTTTAGCGCTTTTCCAGCTAGATATTTTGTTTCGAGGAGAGTGACATGTTGCTCTGTCGAAAGTTTCCCGAATTTCATTGCAAACGTTCTTTCGAAAGCTCCCATACTCACAGAGTCCTCCTCTGCTGTATACTTCGGCGGCTCCGGCAAATTCTGTTCCAGGTACAGTTGGCTGAGCATTGAAAGTTCAGTCTGGAATGGAGAACTCCTCTCTCTGTACCGTCCACTCTCTTGTAAGTTCCATCTGTTCTTCACATACATTTTCGTCACGAGGCCAATACGTTCCTCGCGATCCACCCTGCATGTGTCTGCGTGGGGAGCCATCTTCAGTGTCCTGAAAGCAGTTTTGCTCGTACCTCGCCACTTTTCGTTCTCCACTTTCTTTCCTCAGCCTTTCTGACTTGATTGCGGATCCGTCGTCAAGAAAAGTGTTTCTCTGTAGCTCGTTCGATTTTATCCTTAGTACCCGATTTTCCAACTGAAGCTCCAATATTTTATTTCCTTTCTCCACAATCAATTTTTCCCTCTGTGAGAATCTTTCTCTGATAGTTTCGATCATTCTTTTCGCCACGTTCGGGGCAACATTTTCATATGTTCGAAGATCTTGCTCGATTACATTTAACCGAGCTTCGTCTTCTCTTGTTCTCGCCTCGTGCTCCCTTTCAAGGCTCTCACAGTCCATCTCCACATCGACAATCTTATCGTCGATGAATCCGTTTTTGTGTCCACCGTCTTGTCCGTTTTCGTCCTCCAGTTCGTGTTCGATCACAAATCTTGTTGTTGACGTCATCTGTTCTTCATTTTTGTCAAGGTTTTGGCTGACGGTGTAAAAGAGTGTGTGAGAAATGCAGGTCTTGCTAATTTATCACAGTACTCAAAATATTCAATTTTCCCGAGAAACGTCCAACGTTATCGGTTTATATCCGAAATTAGCTGACTGATTGGATGTTTTCCAGAAACACCAACAATCGAGATTTTCAAGTGTCTGGCAGGGTCTCTGTCCCAGAACACTGAAAACGTTCGGCTTCTCTCGTGAAGATTGATTGGTCGCAATCCTAGTTGAAGTCGCGGGACTCTCTTGGTGGGGGTCTCCCTCCCAATTGAGTGTTGCGATTGAAGTCGGAATGAAAAGTTGAGTTTCCCGGGGTCTCCGTGGAAAGCTCACTTTTCGGCGGTTTGGCTCGGTGGCTCGGCCCCCAAGTGCGCGAACTTTCTTGGTGGGGGGCTCCCTCCCAAGCTAGTTGCACATGTGACGAGACGACTGACGAGAACGGTGCGTGGCTACCAGTAGCTCACGACTTCACAGACAAACGAAGGTGGTCAATAAACAATTTATTGACACTGACGAACACCAATCAGAACACAAAAACAAAGAATAATAATTAAGAATTAAGAATTAGGAAATCAAGGAATAATGCCGCGTCCAAAGTCAAAAAAATTCCTGAAATCACGTTTTTTCTGAAGTCCAAAGTTGCAAAAAAAATCACAGAAATATCAGGTGTTTACCACTGATTTTTTCGGCGTGAAAGTTGTAAATAAAAAACACGCGAAAATTCAGTGGTAAACACCTGTTATTTCTGTGATTTTTTTTGCAACTTTGGACTGCAGAAAAAACGTGATTTCAGGAATTTTTTTGACTTTGGACGCGGCATAAGGAATGAATAAATCTAACCGCCTGTCTGAATCCAGCAAGCTCGCCGCCCACTTTTCCGCGCACGCCAGAGGTCACGTGAAAATAGTTTATCTTTTGCATCTGGCGGCGCGGAATGCGCACTGTGACTTTAAAGGAAAAATATCAGGAAAATCGAGTGCCCGCTCGACACGACCCAAAAATAATGTTGACTCGAAATTTATTTTAAAAATGAAGTTTCAAAACTAAAAGTATGATTTTAGTTGACTATGGGTCGATCGGACGATTTTCAGCTGACTTACAGCACTTTGAATATCAGGGTTCACATGGGTAAGTCAACTTTAGCTTTTATTGAGAATCACCAAAACCGAATAAAATCAAATAAACGTTGCTTTTTAACTGTTTTTATCTATTTTGCCTTTATTTTCTTCAGTTTTGGTGATTCTCAATAAAAGTTAAAGTTGGCTTACCCACTCGGACCCTGATATTCAAAGTGCTGTAAGTCAGCTGAAAATCGTCCGATCGACTCATATTCAACTAAAATCAAACTTTTAGTTTTGAAACTTCATTTTGAACATAAATATCGAGTCCTGAAAAACCTGAAAAAAAAAATTATTTTTGGGTCGAAAATTTGGCATCTGAAATTTTTTGAAAAATCTGCAGTTTTTAAAAATGAACAAATCCATTTCTGGAGCTTGTCAAAAACATTACGGGACAGATTTATGCGAATTTTCAGAACCATAACCCTCTCCATCCAAAAGTTATACTTCAAAAACCAAAATATGATATCTTTTTGTCCGGTACTGTATGTAAAAACTAAAAACTTGTGTGATGTTAAATACCTTCATTTCTCAGGGAATTTTGGTTAGTCACCGTTAAATTCGTCCAGACCAGGCTTGTGCAAAAACGAAAACGAAACTTTTCGAATTTTCGGTTTTTTCAAAGTTTTTCGAAAAAAATTTTCGACGAAAATTTTTTCGACCTTTTTTTTCGAAAAAAAATTTCGACGAGAATCTTTTCGAGAAAATTCGAAAAAATCGAAAAAAATGCTGGAATGAATAAGGCTGTCTGAAAAACAGAAAAGGAGCTCGAAAAACACGAAAATAATGATTCTCTAGTGTTTGGATCAATTTTAGATCCTAGATTTAAGATGAATATGCACGGCATGCTGGACCCTACAAAAGTGCAAACGCGCCCTGGCGCACTTTTGCGTTTTTCTCGGCGCCTCCATATATTTCTCTTGGAGTATTGCCAAAAATCTTTGGCGCCTTGCCAAATATGTTTTTTTTGGCAAAATATAACGTTTTTCGCATTTTTAATCCCAATTTTCGTATTGTTTTTCAGAATTTAAATTAAATTGAAATTAACTGTTTTATTTACGAAAAAAAAAAGGGGGTACGACAGAATAGAAATAGGCGAAATAGAAATGCTACAAAATAGAAATGTTACAAAAAAGAACTGGAAAAAATAGAACTGAGCGAAATAGAAATGCTACGAAATAGAACGGCTACAAAATAGAAATGGGCGAAATAGAAATGCTACAAAATAGAAAAAATTTTGGCGATGGAGCGCGTTTGCATTATTTTTTCAATTGCTCAGTTTTTCGCCGATTTTCCATTTTTTTTTTCTGAAACTGCATTGATTTTATACCTTTCTTCATTTTCGATGTTGTTAAGTGCGTAAAATATCTGAAAAGTACTGAAAAATCCTATAATAATCGGAAAATTCGAAGAATAATGCAAACGCGCTCCATCGCACCGATTTCTATTTCGCCCATTTCTATTTTGTCACATTTCTATTTCGCGCTGTTCTATTCCGCTCATTTCTATTTTGTAGCCGTTCTATTTTTTCCAGTTCTTTTTTGTAGCATTTCTATTTTGTAGCATTTCTATTTCGCCTATTTCTATTCTGTCGTACCCCCAAAAAAAACGGACTTAAAATCAATATTCCAACAAAAAAATTTATCACATTAATCTCAAAAACAACCATTTTAAAAACATATTTTTTTAATGAGAAACAAACAAAAAAATAATAAATGAGCAAAAAAAAATAACAAAGAAAAGTTAGAAAGAAACAATAAAATCTCGTAAATCGACACAAGTCTCTGCGGAGGAGACGCAGGGACGCGAGAGTAGAATAGCGCGCGAAAATTCGCTTTTGAAAAGTAATTCAAAAACGTAGCCTCCAACACGCCGTGGTATTACTGCGTCGCGAAAACCAGTCAGAGCGCTCGTGTCTTGCGGCTGTGGTCTCGCCGCGACCAGCGCGTATACGGTAGTTTGTTTACGAAAAAGAAAACGAAAACAATGCAAAAACAGAAAAACAATAAAAAAATAATGTAAACAAACTACCGTATACGCGCTGGTCGCGGCGAGACCACAGCCGCAAGGCACGAGCGCTTTGACTGGTTTTTGCGACGCAGTAATATGATTTATTTGATCGCACCTCTAAAATTTGAAATTTATGGTACGTTTGTTTCGAAAGAGTCTAAAGACAGATTTATAAAACTTAGTTTCTTGCAAATTACCTCAGAACAGGCCTATACAGTGCGTCCAACAATTTTAGGACCCCCCTCGATTTTGGGGTCCCAGACAAAACCGAAAGTGATATAAAAAATCTGTGAATGCAATTTGCTTCAGAATCAAAAATAACCGCCAGTCACAATTTGTCATGATCCTGCCATATCCCGTCCCGCATACGACGAAAAAGTTCTTTTTTTGACTGTCCAAAAATTATAGGACCCCCTGAGAATTTGGGTGTGCGGGTGATTTTTTTGGCCATATTTTTCGTTTTTTATAAAATTTATATTGTTTGAAACTATTTTTGAGCTGTTTTTGTAGACTTCTCATGTAATTTGTATGTTTGCCTATTCAGCAAATAGCTCAGGCAATAGTGGTGACTGCTGTCGTGCGGAAGATCACAGGTTCGGGTCTCTTCTTCATCCTCGATTTACACAGTCTCCAATTGGTTAATAGAAACATGTGCAAAGACATAACGGTGCACCAGCAGTCGTCCGATTACACAGAGCACCGTGATCCGCATTACCTTCGGTATTTAAAGAACTGATCGACTATGTAAGCTGTGTTGTTGTGATGAGCTGGGTTTACTAATGTTACTTTAATGTCGTTTGTGCTGAAAGTTTGAAGTTCAGTTACCGTAAACAAAAGCGGAATTGGTCCATATCTTAAAAGTATGCCAGCGAACCTTTTTCATTCGATCATGGCTCGCGTTCCTTTCCTCACTCCCGCGGAACAGGCCAAAGTTGATGTGATGCACCAACTGGGATTGAAGCTACATGAGATGTCCCGGCAACTTTGAAGAAGCCGGAATGCTATTCGTCGATATGCCCCTGATTCTATCAATTACGGGAAGAAGCAGAAGCTTCTGCAAACCACTCAACACCCACATCTTCCAACAGGAAAACGCCGCAACTCACATCAGCAACTCTACAAGGGATTGGTTAGCTTTGAAACGAGTGGTCAGCTTGTAGCCCAGATTTCAATCAACCGAGAATCTTTGTGGTATTCTTGTCCGCCACGTCTATCGTCACGGAAAACAGTTGCACATCATCCAGGACCTCAAGGATGCTACCAAGGCTGAATGGGATTCAATCACGGAAGCCGAGTTGAAGACGTTGGTGGTCAACATGCCTAACAGGGTGATCGACGTGATCGAAAAATTCGGCGGGGATACCAAATACCAATAATCTTTGAATTTTTTAAACGTTTTCTTTGCGTTTAAACTGGTTTTCTCACAATTAATGTGTTTTATTGACATAAATGTAACCATTCCATGAAAACCTACTTCAAAGAAAAAAATATATGATTAGTTTATGACAGATAGTTTTAGAAATAGTTTAAAATAATAAAAAATAAATTTAAGGAGAAAAAATGGTTTAAAAAATCATCCGCGCATCCAAATTCTCAGGGGGTCCTATAATTTTTGGACAGTCAAAAATATAACTTTCGTCGTATGCGGAGACGGGACATGGCAGGATCATGAAAAATTGGGACTGGCGGTTATTTTTGATTCTGAATCGAACTGCATTCACAGATTTTTTCTATCACTTTCGGTTTTGTCTGGGACCCCAAAATCGAGGGGGTCCTAAAATTGTTGGACGCACTGTATTTGTCTTGCACCTATTATATGCTGGACGCGCTTTACCTGTGTTCTAGCAGTCTACCACTGTGCTACTCGAACACTATTTTTAAGAGTTTAGCGGATGTTGACAAGTAAGACAAGACGGTGATCTGAGTGTGGGTCGTCGCGGTCGACAAAATGTCAAAACGTATGGTAAAATGCTCTAATTTCGGACTGGAATTTCAGCATCTCAGAGGTCTCGTAAGCAGCTTTTGAAAACAGGAATATAAATTTTCAAAGCCCCTCTTTCCAGCTGTTTAGTCAGTTTTCTCTGGAGAAAACCTTGACTTAAAAGGTCCCCTTGTCAGTTTACTTTTGCCATGCAGCTTGGAAACCGACACAAATTTACGATATTTATTGGTTTTACTGAAAATAATACAAGTTTCCCTCTTAATTAAAGTGCTTCTCAACGTTGCCATCTAAAATGGGCGTTTTGTTTTCCCTCGATTTTGAATTAATTTGCATTTTCTTGGTATATGGTTCGTCTAGTTCTGATTGTTTTTATACCGAAAAGGATTGAAAGTAAAATCGAAGCGATGGCGACCACAAAAATGACAACAACAATAAGGAAATGTGGCCTAAACAAAAGTATTTTAAAATATTAGGTTGGCAAGAAAGTTTTTTTTATGTTTTGTTGTTGTCCATAGCTCGTGACAGAGGCCGACAAAACCCAAATAATCATTTTACTGGGTATATAAGAGACCTGCATTTCCGTCCTGACCAAAATCACCCTACGACATGTCATTCTCTTTTTGTTTCTATCCAACTTGAAAGTGCCGGAGGTTCATCGCCGTCTAGTGCCAATTCATAAGGCCGAGGCCCGTTATGAAAATACAAATCGTATTTGGTTCGGAAAATTCGAGAACAAGGACTTTTCCATTGACGACGCTTACCGCTCTGGGTTGTCTGTATGGTGGTCTGTCCATGGCGGACCACTGGAAACTTCTGGCCGAAGGCAACACTATCACGGTTGAGTACTTCTCTGTCCAACTGCGAAAGGCCAGGGCCCAGCTCAATCTCTCCCCGCTCAAATGTCACAAAGTGCACTACATCCACGATAACGCCAAGACCGCATGTGGTGAAAACAACAAAGTCAATGCTGGAAAAGTTCAGCTGGACAGTTCTCGCTCACCCACCGTACAGCCCAGACCTTGCCCCTACTGAGTATCACTTGGTCCCGGACATGCAACGATTCCTTGAGGGGACTGATTTCAAAACAAAAATTGATGTCGGAAATTGGCTTGTGTCATATTTTGCATCAAAAAAGCCAGAGTTTTGGAGGACAGGTACTATAAGTTTGCAAAACAGATGGCAGGCTGTTGTCGATAAGGAAGTCAAGTACTGTTAATCATTTGATTTCTCCTTCTTTGAATAAAAACTTTTTCAAAACATAACAAAAACTTTCTTGCCAACCTAATACAATACAAAAATTAAATGCTCACCTGTCTGACTTCGATTGTTTCGAAAAAAACGATTGAAAGAAATTGTCAGTATGTGCCAATAAGACCATGAGTGAATTTTTTCTACGCATTGCCGCAAACTGCAGTCCTTCCAACTGCTTCAATATGTTTTCGAAATCCGATACTTCTCTTGATTGACCAATGGACATTGTTTTTAACTTTTCTAGTGTTCGAATCATCAATGGAAAATTAAATGTAGAAACGTTGATACGATACAGAACCGATAATGTGTTTCCAAACGACTTCAAGCTTTGATCTTCAGTTTTAAATTTTCTCGACAGTTTCTCCACTCCAGATAGAAGAATGGTAATTGATTTATTGATTGATAAAAAATGGCGCCAGTCGGAATCATTAAATTGTTTTTTGACATGTGGGACACTTTCGATTTTCTTAGCAAGCGCCCAGCCATTTAACGCAAAGTTTTGCAGCTTTTGACGAAGATCGTGTTCCCGATATAACATGAGAGCTCTTTGGGAACACACCAATTCGAAAGAAGTTTCGCGAGCAAATGGGAAGTATGCCAGACGATAAAAACTTTTAATTGTTTTGTTTTTTGTTTTGTTATCTTTCCATAACTCGCGCCATTTGTCCGTTATATCTCTAGCAGCCGATAACATGCTCGGTAGCTCTTCAGTCGTCACTCGTTCTGTGTTCGTAAGAGGTTTTAATGAGTTTAGCAACTTAACATAATTTTGAACTGCTTTCAAATCTGATATCAACTGAGAAGTACACAAATGGCTAATGTTTATGAATATTTCATTTGTTAGAGTACCTTTGATATTTACAGTTTGGGCTAATACATTTAAAATTTGTTTTCTCTGCTTTTCAAAAAACCTAAGTTTGGTGCTGATTTGATTAACGAATAAAGCGTATTGGTTGTTCATAAAATTTTCCTTGAGGTAAGCAACAAGTTTTTCGGGATCGTTTTTCATGGGAAAAGCTTTGGTAAAAACTATATCTGAGGTGCTGTAGACTACAGATACCACAGCGGATTCCCGATTATTTTCAAGTTCTTTTAACTCCTTACTAAGGTTTGTGAATATAGGCGAAGAATTCAAGAGCTGTTTAAACTTGTCTAATGCTGAAATTTTCAAATAACCCAATGGCCTCATATTTCGTAGTGTGTTTTTTGCATTTTCTATAGCGTTTGAGATAGAAATTGGTTTCGACGCAACAATACTTTCAAATTTTATCCGACTTTGGCGAATCAACGTAGAAGAAACATTTCTATCATACTTTTTCCATTTGTTTTCCGTTAGTATTTGCGCTTGAAAAATTCTTATTGGATTTAGAATACAATTTAGTTCCCGCAACGTATCCCCGTTGTTCAGAACTTTTTTCATCCACTCGTCATCGAGGTCTTTAAATAGCAATTGCACGTCTAACGAGCCACGAGGGAATCCTATAAGAGTTTTCTTATCAGAAACTTTGACAGTTTTGCTAAGCAAATTTTCTATTATATCCAAATGGTTAGTAATAACTTGATTCTGTCTAGAGTCTTCCAATGTTTTGATAACTGACAACGATGCTAATACACTGTCTAAGCTTTCTGTAAGTAGCTTCGATTGTTTTTTATCAGTCAATTGCTGGTACAGCTCAATTTTTGGGAGAAATGAGGCTGCTTCTTCTAAAGAATCAATAAATTCATTTGTTTCCTGATCAAATACAAATGTCTGAATATTTTGATTGATAATTGACATTTTTCTTACAAACTCTTCAGCAAAATCTAATGCCTTGTTGGAATCCGGCTTTGTCAAGTTTAGTTCTTGAATGAGAAGATTCCTATTTTCGTTTAATTCATAAACTTCAACTGGTAAATAAGAACTATTAAACTTTGAAATATTAAAAGAAAACAATATTTGGCTGTTTGGCACATTAAAGAGAGAAGTATTGTAGGTCACATTTATTTCATTCAACTTCACTTTAATTTCATGAATTGTACTTAATAATCGAGTAGCTAACGAGTCTATGGTGTTTATAGTATGTATAACCTTACTAACACCCGAAGCTTCAATAGTGTTCAATAAATGTATATCTTGAATATCAAGTGTTTCTATCATCACACTCTGCATTGATAATAACTCTCCACGAAAACTATTATGTAAAACTATCGCATTGATCACACGCGACAATTTTGACAACTTCGATATAACGTTTTCAAGATTTTCAGTGCCGTGGATTTGTGTGGCAACATTTTTCACCTCATTAACATCAGGATGAGCTAAGATTGCAGCTTGCGCAAAAAAGATGATTCCAAATACGGTAAATAAAAAGACATGTGAAACGATGTTGTGCTTTGAGGGAACAGCGATAGTAGAACGGTATTCATTCTTTAACTTTTCTTTAATTGTACTTTTATATCCGGTTTTTTTATAACTCTTTTTTGATTTTTCTGAAAATTAATATTATTTTCCTGTTGAAAAAAAATTCCAGAATAAATTGTGCTCACAAACACGGTGTGTTGAAGCGTACATTTTTTTCAAAAATAATCCAACATACGCAAATTGCCGCCACACGCGCGCTCAAATTATAACGTTACAGGTTTCTGTGCAAGCTTTGAAATTTACGACAAATGAGAAAACATTTCCATTAAAAAAGCATGAAACAATTATTGTCGGCCCGCCAAAATGGTCAAACGCGCTCCGCTGAACTCAACGCTATCCGATTTTCATTTTAGTTTCAAAATTATTCTATTTCACGTATAAATTCAACGTGAAATAAAACTCAGCAAAAATCCACAACTCAAGCGCAAAGATACTGCAACTGTTACACGAACTTTACGCAGCTTCGAATTTCTGACAACGCGAGAGCTGTGTAAAGTTTGTAGTTTGTAAGGGTTGCATGAAGTTGGCGCTGACGTTGTGCAAAAAAATTCCATACAATTGAAATATTAGGAAAAATGTTGCGCAATATCTGTGCAATAATTGTGCAATAGTTGTTTAGGGGGCGCTCGTAAGGGATGCTTCGTATCAAATGGATTTCGGAAAATAAAATTTATTGAGACGGAACGAAAATATAAAAAATGACAACGAGAAGACCAGATATGACAATAGAACAAAAACAGCTCTTAAAAACAAAATATAGCGGAAACAAAAAGAAAAAGTGTGAAACAGTGAGAAAAAACAACGAAATTGAAAATTCACCGTCAAGGTTATGGTGAGTCAGCGAACTGGAAATTCGAAGCTTCGTCCGTGGCGTATTCGTCAGGCTTTCCATCCTTCATCAGACGGGATCGAAACTTTCTCACTGACAATGAGTCCCATCGCAGGTGTTGACAACACACGCCACGCGCCTGAAAAATATGTCAGTTATGCGCATTGTGCTCATCAAGTATTACCTGACACGGATCCAAAGGTTGAGTAAAGATGTCCTAGTGATAGCAACACGACGCTTTCTGATTTCAGAATCCGGATTCAGTGATGTGACAACCCTGAGAGAAAGGGCTTTTCTCGAAAAATTGAACAATTTAAGTGACGCAAATGTCCTATTTAAAACGCAAGTTTACGTATCTTTTATTAACGTTCCAATTTCCATCGGAAAAACAATTCGAAATTTCGGTATTGTCGACCCGCCAAAATGGCCAACCGCGCTCCGCTGAATTCAACGCTATGCGGTTTTCATTTTGGTCTCCAAATTATTTCAGTTTACGTATGAATTCAACGTGAAATGAAATAATTTGGAGACCAAAATGAAAATCGCAAAGCGTTGAGTTCAACGGAGCGCGTTTAACCATTTTCGCGGTCCGACAATATGAAAATGGATAATTTTATGAAATTGCGACTGAACTTCTTAATTTACCCTCATTTTTGGCGGATTTTTTTTGTCTGGAAATGTTACAAAATTTTCAATTTTACAAAAAAAAATTACCGAAATACGCAGGACGATTTTATCTGTCGCTTCTTTCGGATTCTTCGTCGAACGCTCTTCACACTGTAGTGATACTGTAATAAAATGAAAATACATTTAGAAATGTGGAGATCGTAAAATCGACGATAAAAAGTATAAAATTGACAAAACCGGAAAAATAAGAAATCAATAACAAAACTTTCCAAAGTCCGCGCAAAGTTTGCGGAAAGTTTGTGCAAAGTTTGTGTGAAGATCGCGCATGTTGCCACATCATCTGTTGGAAGAGATTCATTGTGCAAAAGTTGCGAATGGGCCAAAGTTGGCGCAATTATTGCGCGAAATTTGTGTAAACATTGTACCACTTCTTCATCTGTTTCTACTTTCGAAATTTCACTGAATTATTGTGTAAAAACCTTTATAGTTTGTGTAAAAGTTGCATGAGGCTTCAAAGTTTGCGTATCCGTTGTGGGTTTTTGCTGAGAAAGGTTTCTAATCGACTTATTAATTTTTGCTTAAGCGGAAAATAACAAAAAAATGTAGAAAATAACGTAAGTTTGATTAATAATGAGACATGTAAGAAACCGAGTTGCATCAGCAACAATCGAATTCCCGAACAGAAACCCCGCCCAATCTTGCCCAATCACAGTGCTATTGGAAAAGACGAATAAGAAACGGTGAACGCAAACTACATTTGCATGAAGCAACTCGATTGAAAAAACAATATCATTCTTATATAACAAGATTGCGGCTTGTGGCGACAACGTCGCCTAGGTCAAATATTTATTAGTTTGCCACGGTGTCCCAAAGTGGAAAAATGTCTTCAACTGTCTGCACTCTCTTCTCTCTCCCTCACCACCGCAGCGCAGCTATTTTTTCAACGGGAATTTGTTTAATTTTTGATTTTCAGCAAACCTAGACTACTTTTTGAAAATCTGTCATTAAAATATATTCTTCAGGTCAAATGCTTCATTTTTATTACAAAAAAACCACGATTGGTGTTGAATTGACGGAGAAGATGCATTTTAAAATGTTGAAACATCAAGAAAAAAACCGAATTCGCACGTTTCGAGCTGGTCGTGGTATTAAAATGTTCGCGAGAAAATTCTGCACAAGGGAGACATTTGAAATGCATTATTATGTTGCAGAAAATTGAGTTTTTAGTAAAATTCTGTACTCATTTTTTTTAAATGCATCTCCTCCGTCAATTCTGCACCAATCTCGTGGTTTTTGTAATAAAAATGAAGCATTTGACCAGAAGAATATATTTTAATAACAGATTTTCAAAAAGTGGTCTAGTTTTGCTGAAAATCAAAAAAGAAACAAATTCCCGTTGAAAAAATAGCTGCGCTG
This sequence comes from Caenorhabditis japonica, assembly GCA_963572235.1. NCBI lineage: Eukaryota > Metazoa > Nematoda > Chromadorea > Rhabditida > Rhabditidae > Caenorhabditis > Caenorhabditis japonica. The sequence goes on along the minus strand of OY754344.1, from coordinate 3,267,163 downwards.
TGGTGATGAAGGAGAGAGAACGAGAGATGCGCCAGCAGTTGTTCCTAGCGGCGCTTTTCCCGTCCGGGACGCCGTGTTTGCCTAAAAAAATAATGTGCGACGCGTTTGCTGAATTCCGTGTTCGCACGGCAGTGCACGAGGTTGCAGTTCTTGATGATGCGCGCACGTATTCCTCAAATAGCAAGCATTAGGGTTGAAGCATTGGGGTTGATGCACAGGTGAAATGCGGTGGATGCATATACAGGGTGGCCGATAAGTATAGGACGCTCGCTTTCAGCGTTCCCTGGCACGGTGCCAAGGGATATTTTCGAAAAATTTCGAAACTTTTCGAAAGTCCAGAGACTATATAAGTAAGCTTCTCAGTCATTTGTTCTCACTTCTCCATATCGCCGAGCTATGAAAAGTTCTCCTCATCGTCCTTCCATTGAACTCTTGTTCAAGAGAGGCCTCGGAAGTGCTGAGATCGCTCGACGCCTTCAAATTTCGTCTTCGACGGTTCGAAACGTTGTCGCTGCTATCAAAAAGCGAGGAGATGCTTCTGAAGTAAAAAAAAGCGGACGTCCACGTTCTGTCAACACCCGGAATACTCGTGCAATCATCAAGAAACGGATCATTCGAAATGATGGATTGAGTCTCAATAGGATGGCGTCACAGCTTGGAATTGCCCGATCCACTGTCCAATCGATTGTCAAGAACGACTTGAAGCTCAAAAGTTACAAACTACGTCGTGGACAGTACCTCTCGGACAAATCGAAAGCGATGCGACTCGAAAAATGCCGAAAATTACTCCAGCACTTTCAAGTGCGCCGCGTCTCTGACGTTATCTGGACAGACGAGAAGATCTTCACTATTGAACCTCTTCCCAACCGTCAAAACCAGAGACAGTTATTGTCAAAGGATGACAGCATGTCTCCGAAACGTCGTCTTGCCCATAACCGCCTTTTCCCGAAAAGTGTCATGGTTTGGGCCGGTATCACGGCAACCGGTAAAACTCCGTTGGTTTTCATTGAAAGAAATGTGAAAATCAACTCGGAGGTGTACCAAAAGATTGTGTTGATGGATAATTTGTTACCCTGGGTCACTCAGCACTTTGCTGGTGGTCCATTTATCCTTCAACAAGACTGGGCACCGTCCCATGGCTCGAGATCGACATTGGCCGTCTTGGAGGCGCATTTCCCTGGATTCCTGGACAAGAACTTGTGGCCTGCTTCCAGCCCGGATCTCAATCCGATGGATTTCAGCGTTTGGGGCATGTTGGAAGGGAAGATCGCGGGAAAAGTTTTTGCTACTGTCGATGACTTGAAGGCCGCTCTCGAGGTAGCATGGGCTTTGATCGACGACGGATACCTGCGGCGCACTGTCAATTCGGTGAAGAAACGTTTGAGAGCCTGTGTCAAAGCTCGTGGATCCAACTTCGAAATTCTCTTGTAAAATCAAATTTTCTGCTTATTTTTTGTTGTTTAATAAAGGTTGTTCTCGAAAAATCCTCAAATTGAAAAAATGGGAGCACTTTCAAAACGTCCTATACTTATCGGCCACCCTGTAGTGTCCGTATTTTAATCAAGTCGTCCTTTTGGTTCATTAGGCGGTATATAATAACTTTTTATTCATTTTTTGTATTAAAATAAATAAATTGAATGTATAAACACAAGCCTGCGACATTTGGCGGCTTTGCCCCTGCTTTTTTTTCACTTTTCTTACAAGTTTTTTTTTCACGAATTTTTTTTCGGACCTTCACGCAGGCACTTTCCGAAAGAGTCAGAGTGGCCCACGAAACAGTAGAAAGACAATTAGCCGGAATCTGATTATCTGAACAACGTCAGAGGAATCTGCACAGGGAAAATATCCGAGCACAATCAGAGGTCCGAGATCTCCTCTAGTCATCAAGAAAAAGAAGCTTGGATGGGCCGGACACATAATGCAAAGAAACGTTGGCAGATGGATGAGGCTTGTGCAAGAATGGTATCCCATAGGCGAGAAGCGACCCGTTGGAAGACTACGGATGAGATGGTGCGACTCCCTACAGAAGGAAATATCATTATTCGCCAGGGACCGAATGGCTTGGAAAGCTGTGATCCGCGACCACATCAGGTGATCGAAGAACTGATCGACTAAGTAACTAAGTAAGTACGGCACTGATTTTTGTACCTCAGCTATTCCAAATTTCGTGATTTCTGTGGCTGAATTAGTAAAATGTGTAAACGTTAATCAAATGACGCGGATTCATCAAGAGCCTAATTTACATAAATGCACGATGTCATTCAAATACGGGCACTATATGCATCCACCGCATTTCACCTGTATGAGAATTTTTTAAAACCAAACCCCTAGATCGACAAAAATCCATCGACCTTAGGAGGAACTGAACAAGGGAGTGCAGATTGCAATTTGCAACTCATTAGCCACTACACCATGTGGCACCCATTGTAAACAAAACATTTCGTTCATTTAATGGTCACGTCGATCAGAAGTTTGAACGTGAAATATCTAGCCTTTTATGTTATGTCTTCTTTTTATTTTGCAAAACATTTTCCCCTGATAAGTTTGAGCAGCTTTCAAAATAATTCTAAATAGCAAGCTTCCCCCCGCGAAGCATGCTTCCACCCAGCACCCTCCGGGGCTCTAGGACGTTTCGAAACTTGCCATTTTGAAACTGAGACGTTTCGAAACTTTTTTCATTTTTGCGTATGGTTTTTCACCAATTGACACCAAAACACGGGGCATTCGGTAATTATTTTTCGTTTTTATCAGTTATTTTTATTTTTTTTGGAAGAAGAATTCACTAGTATGCTGCGAAAATTCAAAAAAGTTTCGAAACGTCCCAGAGCCCCTCCGGTCGCCAAATTTTAAAATGTCACACATGCTTCCGGCGAGTTGCCTCTGAAAACACCCCGGACGGAGCGTGCTTTCACCCAGCTCCCTCCAGTCGCCAAATTTCGTCAAGGTCGCCAAATGTTTCCATCCAGCAAGAAAAATAACTTCGAGATGAAAAAGAAAAATGATTTTGATTTTGTGAAAATACCACGTGGTTCAGGAAAAAAAACACGTAAAAACTAAAAAAAGAGTTCGCGTAACAATTAAATCAAAAATATACGTAAAACAAACAATTTAAGATATATTCATGCGTGACCTTATCAACCCTAATGCTCCTTTTTTGACGAATACGATTGCCCCTTGATGATGCAACGCGATTGAAAAAACAATGGCAGTAAGTTTTTAAAAAAATCTCACTTGTTTTTGAAGTATTAAAACATTGCTTTGTGACTTTTTCATTTGACCATCGCGTTTGTGGAAACTGTTTCACTGAAGGAACAAAATAGTAACAAGGAAATTATATGGTCGGGGTTCCAGAAATTCCCAAAATTTATTTTACAAAGTTAAAAAAAAAATTCAGAAAATATATTCAAGGTGAAATGAAACAATTTGGAATACGAAATGAAGATCACAAAGTACTAAGTTCAACGGAACGCGTTTGACCGTCGTGGCGGGTCGAAAATACAGTGAATTACAAAGTACAAGAAAACGTTTAATTTTGAACACAAAACGATAAAAAATGAATACAAATTGAAATTTGGTCGCAATTTCGCGCCTGAAGAGGTTCTTCTATTGAAGAGCCTTTTGGTAAAAGGGGACAATTTTATTTCAGGAGCCCTTCTAATACAGCTTTTACAGTTTATTCCGCCAAACTTTTTTTAGGAATTTCTGGAAGCCCGAACACATGTCATTCCCCTGCCAGATATATTCGAAACTTTAAAAAACTTACTGATGAACGATTTCTGCTGTAGAATCAAAATCGGGAATAATCATAATTTTAAACTCTGCAACAAACACATTTATGAAATTAGAATGTTGCGAAAGAAGTTTGCTTAGGCCACGTAACTGCTTTATCTATTTTTCTCATTTGCGTTTTGTTCAAGAGAAACATGTATTAGGTTGGCAAGAAAGTTTTTATTATGTTTTGCTTCTGCCCATAGCTCGTGGCAGAGCCCGACAAAAACCAAAAAATCCTTTTACAGGGTATATAAGAGACCTACCTTGTAGGCAATAACATCCACTTTCCCCTACTGCTTCTCGCTCTCAAACCCCATGGATCATTTCCGTCCTGACCAAAATCACCCTACGACATGTCATTGTCTTTTTGTTTCTATCCAACTTGAAAGTGCCGGAGGTTCATCGCCGTCTGGTACAAGTTTATAAGGCCGATGTCCCTCATGAAAATACAATTCGCATTTGGTTTGGGAAATTCGAGAACAAGGACTTTTCCCTCGACGATGCTTCCCGCTCTGGGTTTTCTGTGTGATGCTCTGTCCATGGCGTGCACCAGTGATGAGCGGAATTTCCGTTTCCGTTTCCGCGGAAAAAATAATTATTTTCTGTCGTGGAACTCGAAGACTCTCCTTCCTCGACCTCATTAATAAATAATAAATAATAAATTCACGTCAAAAATGACCGTGAGGACACAAATAAAAGACTAAATCGACGTGACCTAACTTCCTACCCTCTGTGCTCGCAATGACGTGGATGACGTGGATGACCCAGATAGCCGCTATAAAAGCCGAGAGGAACGAGCAGTCTACACACACATTCGACGACACAGCTACCGACTGTTCTACGACCATGGCGAAGACGACTCCCAACACCGCGGCTCCCATGTTGGATCAACTACTGGTGGCGACTACCGACGCGAGCGGATCACCCTCCGGAGCAACCCGCGCCAACTCTACCGAACTAGGTACTTGTCTCTTTAGTCGTTAAGTCAAATAAAGTGTCATGTTTTACCTTCTTCTTCTAACCCTTCGACCTGAGTCGGCACATGGTGCATCGACCGGGCGATAGGACCAAAGAAGAAAGAAAGGAAAACAGAAAACATATAATTCAAAGAATTAGAAAAAATTCTATTCATTTGATAAAAAGTCACCCATGGCTCTTATTTAGTAACCTTCACAAGAGATGGTTCGCGTGGCACTAAATTAGAGCACACAAAAAATAAATAAGTCAAGCTATTATAAATATCAGTCCAGGCTCAAAGCCAAAAAAAAAAAAAAAATTATTAAATTAAGATCGTCTTCTGTTCAAAAAGCACAGCCTTGTCAAAAGACGAATCTCTACTAAACTCTACTGAACCACCCACAGTAAAAAGTTAACTGATAGAAATAATTATCAAGAGCTGGTAAAGAAATCTTTGTCAGAAATTTTGGCTTGTTTTCAAACCCTATTCAATTACCATGTCGACAATCGGTAGTTGAGGAAGGTGAAGACAATCCTTAGTTCGAGCCTACTTCAGTTGAAGATGTTATACTATTGACAATCTCGGCTGCATTGGTTAATCGCTTAGCAAACATTCGATTTGCATTCCAAGCAGTGTACTGAAAGCAGATCGGTCCCATGTGTTTAGGACGTGCACATCCTAGGGATTCTGACTAGTCTCCACCCACTATGAGACGAAAAAAATGGGTAAATGGTTCAACACAGACCGTAAATTGCTTAACCTTAAAATTTTAAGATCTCGATCTTAAAATCAATTGCTGAAAAATCTTAAAAAGATAATTGCTGAAAAATCTTAAAAAGATAATTGCTGAAAAATCTTAAAAAGATAATTGCTGAAAAATCTTAAAAAGATAATTGCTGGAAAATCTTAAAAAGATAATTGCTGAAAAATCTTAAAAAGATAATTGCTGAAAAATAAAAATTTTAAAAAGATAATTGCTAAAAAATCTTAAAAAAGATAATTGCTAAAAATTATAATTGCTGAAAAATACTTTCACCAGTCTCAATGCTAATCAAGATCATTACAAGCGAAATAAAATAATCCCTTGTGTGATCATCTCAAAAATAACCTCTAAAGTTATCATCTATTCAGTTACAAACTTAAGTAACCCGTCACAAATAAAGTGACAAATAATTAGATAAATTAATCAAGAGGCATGAAGCAGGGATTGTGAGAAGTCGTTAGAGTGATTAGATCTTTCAGGCCAATCAACTCCAACCCTTCCGTCCCATCGCTCATCAAACCAGCCTCCCCATCGTCAACGGCCAAAACGTTAGTCAACTCAATCGTTCCGCAGTCGATCGTCCAACCGTTCAGCTAGCCGATCGGAGATCCAGCGCCCAAAACCAGCTTCCGCTCATTGGACCAACCTAGGTCCAGCGAAGCAAATTTTTACAAAGAGGGCTACCAAAGCCCTCCAACTTATAGCGGAAGTGGATGATTTTTTGGCAAGCCCAAATCAAGCCCAATCCGTCGCAATTTTGCAAGTTTGCCACCGCAAGCTTTCGCAATTTGCAGCCAATCTCAGCCAAGCTGAGACTGAAGCATGGCAACTTTTGGACAGCCATCCAGAAGTGTCATCATCGCCAAAGGCGAAAAACAATAATTTTGGCATCCTTTGTGATCACTTAAATGCCAGAAATTTTAAAGGCTTAAGATCCCAAATGAATATTCTTCTCCAGCGTATCGAACGCAAATTAGAACAAAGACCAATTGAACATTTTCGTACATCAGACTGTGTCCAAATAAGTCACAGCGGTATGAAGAGCAATCAATGTGGTAAACTTCCTTCGTTGGATAGTTCCAACGTCTCGGAAAAAATAACCAAATTCTCAGTGGAAAATTCCAATCCACAGAAGAGCCCAAGCAAAATGCCGGACTCACCAATCATAAAAAACGAGAGATCACTCTCGCCAGAACCTAGCTCAGCAAAAACCCACAACGTATACGCAAACTTTGAAGCCTCATGCAACTTTTACACAAACTATGAAGGTTTTGCAACTCTCACGCAAACGATCCACAATGAACACGCGAATTTCGAGAATCTCGCAAGGTTTACACAATAATTCAGTAAAATTTCGAAAATAGGAAAAAGATGAAGAAGTGGTACACTGTTTACACAAATTTCTCGCAATGATTGCGCCAACTTTGAGCAATTCGCAACTTTTGCACAATGAATCTCTCCCAACAGACGATGTGGCAACATGCGCGATCCTTGCACAAGCTTTGCACAAACTTTGCACAAACTTTGCGCAAACTTTGAAATTTTTGGTTATTGATTTCTTATTTTTACGGCTCTTTCTCTTTTATACTTTTATTTTATACTTTTTATAGTCTATTTTACGTTCTCCATATTTCTAAATGTGTTTTTGTTGAATTACAGTGTCACTACAGTATTAGATGTGGAAAGCGTTCGATGAAGAAGCCGAAAGGAGCGACAGATACACTCGGACTGCGTATTTTGGTAATTTTTTGTTTGTAAAACTGAAAAAGTTTCTTAAAATTTCCAGCTGAAGAATTCCGATCCCAATCAGGAATTTCCACAAAGAAGAAGAGGAATGCGTTCCAGATGTGCGGCCAGTCGGAATTTGTCCACTACGACGACGGAGTGCAAAGCTTGTATGGAAATGGAACGGTCAGCGATGAGGATGAAAACGGTACGCCGGTTTTGTCTCGTTTCTGTTAATCCAGAAGGTTGTTGATGGCTATCGCCGTCAAAAACCTTCTGTTAATTTTAATAGTTAATTAAAACACATTTTGATGGAAGTTGGCCACTTTCTGAGAACTTCATAATTATTTTCAAAAAATATTGTAGGGGGTGCCAACTTTTGACGAAATGAATTTTAAATGTAGTGTTGGGTTGGGGGATTTACTAACATCGAATTGTAATCCTACAAAAATTTCTCTGACGTTTGGCAGACCTCAAAAAAATTGTGCAAATCGGTCCAATGGGGGCTGAGAAAATGCTGGTAACACGAAACCTCGCACACATACTGACAAACATCTCCACTAAATAATATTAAAGATTATTTATACGGTAAATTATACTTTAAAAAACGTGCTGCGCAGTCCTGCGACTGCTGCTGAGAGCCTATTGGCGGTTTCGTCGCCACTTTCCACATTTTCTCATTCATTTATACGCACTATGTTTTCAATAACCGTGTCCTCTGTGGCTCAGCTGGTAGGCGCGTGAATACGAATCGAAACGTCAGAGGTTCGTCTTTTGCCCACTGCATTTTCTTGCAAAAGGGGCAAAAACAATTTTTCTGACAATCGGATGAGGAGTGGAACAAGACAAACATGTTTTTTTTTTTTCGGTGTTTTGTTTTTTTTTCTGGTTTTTGAAAAAAATTCCGTTTTTTTGGACAAAAACACGTTAGTCGGTATATGCTCCGAATTGACAAAAACTCTAATTTTAAAGGAAAACTTGGAAAATTTCCATTTAACTTGCTGAAATGCGCTTTTTTTTGGATTTATTTTGTTGTTTTTTGGTAAATTTTGTGAGGACAAAAACTTTTTTTAATTAATTTTTTGCTCCATCTCTGATTCGGATACACACACAGACATCCCAATCTGGGTTGTTATGTATATGAAAATTAGTAAAGATTATAGAATGATTGTAACCAAAACTAGGAAAAAAAAAGAACAGACGTTTAGGGAGCACTGACGAAGGCGCCATTCCGGAAACTCCCACATCAAAAACCATTCCATCATTTGGTATAAATTTTCCGAGGGGCTTTCCAAAACTGTTAGTTTCAGAAGATAACGATGCACTTCACATAATCGCTTCTATTTTCGTGTACAATAATATTTCTGATGCACTAGGAAGAGATATATTTCTGATAGGGAATTTACTGACGAGATTTCATAACATTTCGGTAATTATTCAACAACAAAAAAATAAAATTAATTAATTTTCAGTTAAGTGAAGTATTGAAAAAAAAGAGACAGTGGGGAAAACACGATAGCCATGTATATGCATTTTGTGCTAAATGCGAGAAAATATTAATGAACAACGAATACTGTAGAAATGACCAATGTAGCCGTTATCAATTATCTCAAGCTAATGCATCAGAAGGAAAAAAATTGATAACTTATTCAATTCGTTCCCAAATAGAGGATTTAATACGGAATGGATGTTTCAATGCAGCCTTACTGGTAAACCTTTCTCCAATATCAAAGATTTTGAGATTAACTTCAGAGTCGATCAACTGTTGAGCCTTCCCTCACATCACGTATATCATCAACGCCAAAATACATAGACAAAATCAAAAAGAGCGAACGGGAGCGACCCGGAATTATTACACTTTTTTTATCATTTAATACTGACGGATTCAAAAAAAAGGGTTTAGCCAGGTAAGGAGCGGTGTAGTACAAGCGAATAGATGTGATTCAGAGGTGATATTTGGCCGATCTATGTGGTTTGTCACGACTTAAATTTGGGGTCCGGGGCTTTTCACGAGTTTGCTGCTGAATTTGTGCTTCTCGCTGCAGTAACACAAAGCGCTAAGCCCTTGGAACGCAGTGATTTTCTATCAGCATTCGAAAGATTTCGATCGGAAATTGAGACTTCCCATAGTGATCCATTATCAATCAATTTAAACGGTAGAACACTCAGTATTGTTCTTGATGTATATGAAGGTGTGCTAGATATGGATGTGAGTATGTATATATAGTGGGAGACACATTGAAATGTTTGCCTTTATAGGCTTCCAGAAAACTTCACGGAGTTCCGCAATGGACATCTTATAATGGCTGTTCGCGATGTGACATTCAAGGGATTTCCGTTAAGACAAAAAACAACGGTAACTTTATTTCTTGGCACTCTCTTACTCCTGTCAACATCTACAATGATAACAGTCTGCCCCCAAGTAAGATCACTTTATCAACCATTTAGCTCACAATAGATTATTTACAATTAAGAGTTAAAAAGAACATGTCTTCCCCCGCCTTATGATGATGGTTTTGATGCACTTCATCTAATTGCTGAAGGCAGCTCTAGAGATATTTTGAACGATATTTTGAAGAACGGAAATAAAATCAGCTCCAAATTATCCGCGGATCAAAGAAAAAAGTGGACGGTAAATCGGGTGTAGTCACAACGAGTATAAATTAACTATATGTAGGAAGCACTTGACAATGCGAAACTTCCAAGGGGAATGTGTTCAACGACGTTACTAACCCCCCTTCACCTCACTTTCCGGACTGGGTCGGAAATTCAGAAGGTATTAATTCGTTTGGCGTTAAGTAGTCACTATTGTTTTTAGCTTTTCGACTTGTCTCTTCCTGTGCTTCTAATGAGTACGGACTCCCTCGAAAAGTGGGCGATAGGATGTTACATAATGTGGTTAATTACTCGAGTGATTACTGATTGGCATTTGACTAATTCAATCTGTGATAAGCTCAATTCAATAATAGATGATGTACGGTATGTGTTGAGAACTCACTTCAAGGAGTTCATGACTATGAAAGTACATGTAGGTGTAACCATTACGGAATCGAAACAACTATAAATATTGCAGTTTTCCTTGGAACATTTGGTGCCGGACTTGAAATATCGTGGAAGCCCTATGTTGACAAGTGCGGCCCCATTTGAGCGTCTGAATCAAACTCTTGGACGACATACAAACGTGTACACTACTCGAACATTATCAGATATGGCTACCCGATTTATGAGTCTACAGAGGGCTCTATATCTAGTTCGATCAGCAATATACAAGCCAGACTGTCCTGTAGATTTTCCAACGACTCTTAGGCATGCCATTCGAGAAGACGTTCCTACTGCGTGTCTACTCAAATACGATCATAATCCACTTTCTGAGGAAGAACAATTTTTTATTGACAACTCGGAACATCGCATAGTGCACATGAGGTATAAGCAAAACAGTCCATATATTTAAAAAAATAATATTTTCAGATCGGAGGTTCGGTTGGAGTCTCGCACATACAAAACTAGAAGGCAGTGTGATAGTGATTTGGCCAAAAGTTGTTATGTTTATTTCATAAAGCACACCGGACACACACAATTTGGAAGCATAGAAAGAATATTGCTGAATGATGATGGAGTGAAAATGGTACTTCTTCAAGAATTTGAGACGATCGATCCATTTATGAATCTTCTCAATACGTTTCACTCCGAAATTTCTAATGCCAAGGTTTGCTCTGAGTTGAATTCCTATTTTCTACAAGTAATAGGCACCAATTATGTGATAATTCCATTGTCGTTAATCAAGGGATACTGTACCATTGTAGAATTTAATCAGAAATCATTTGTTTCTCGTATGTAGAATTGAAATTTATGGTTTAATTATTATCGTTATGTTCCAAAATAAATCTGTAGTGATAATGATTCATGTTCCCTTTGAATTTAAATTACTAACAACAGTTATCTGCTGTTTCATGATACTTTCGAATTTTTTACGTGCAATTCAAGCTAATAACTCTTCAGGTAATCAATGATTAGGGCTAGATTAAGAGGTTCCACCTCAAAAATTGCATCCGGGTCCGGAGCTTCGTCTCCGCGTAAATCGGCGACAGTTATTAAAGCCGAGAACATTGAAACGGAGCCCGCAAAATCTGCCAAAATGAAGGTGAATTAAAAAAACTTCAAGCGAAAATTCGTAAAAATATATATTTTCAGATTACTTCGAAACCCGTCAGAGCTGCGCCAGTGAAAAATCGCGTTTCCATGAGAACGCTGGGACAACCGGCAAAAAAAAAGGTCAAGACCGAGGAGCCCACCACAAAAGTTCAAAACCGAGGAGCCCACCACAACCCAATAACACGACAGAACGTACTGCCAGAAATGAATACCATTCCGCTAACTGGAAATACTGCAACATTTCTCCAAGATTCTCTTGAGGACTCAATGGATGCGCAATCCACATATGGTGAAGAGGTAATCGATGTGGAGAACGCAAGCGACGTTGAAGACGTCCCGACCTCGTCCGGTGCTCAGATATTTTCTCTCTCCAGTCATTTCAATAGCAGGGGGATCGATGACTTTGAGCGCTTGAAAGCGGCCACTAAGGAAGGAAATCTGAAACGAATGGGAGAGCTTATTCAACGCGGACTCAACAACAGCACGATAACGGAAGTCCAACTGCAGGTTGCTCATCTTTTCTGATAAATAACATCTTCCTTTTTAGGAATTCGCCTCAGTAGCTAGTCGCCCGGCTCTTGGAATCTCCGATTATGTAACTGAATTGGGATCATGCTCATCACTGGCTGAGACTCATCATGTGCTTATTGGCGACAAGTTCGCGGTAATATCGCATATATTTGTTTCTATCTTCAAATATTGATTGCAGAACACAATTCGTAGTACAGAACAGCGGAAAATTGTGCGAATGGAAGCCAAATTGCATTCTTTATCCGAGGAAGTTCGCAATCAGCACCATATATCAGTCATCAAGCGGAAACAGTTGTCAGAAACGTATCTTCTGGACTTCTATCCACCCTCTCCTCCTCTGAACCTTAATGCCTTTTTTGAGCGCGTCGCTCTCGTCGGAAAAAATGCTATGGAGCAGATGACAAACGTCTTTGTCCAACTTTTCAAGACGGTATGCTCATGACACTCCTTAACTGCTCATTCAGCAATATTTACAGAGCATGACTCCTTCACACAAAATCTGGACTGTCACTTTTCGTCCTTCTACTCGACGAAACGGCGATGTGAATTTCTACGCTCTGAACGATGATGTGGCAATGCTACTTATAGGTAAGACGAAGTATTTCACTGAGCAGCAAACTTCTATCTTTCAGATTTCGGACTCGATGCACTTGGAGTACATCTTCCGGACGCTCTTCTCACTGGTCCCGTCCCATCCACTGACAGGTAAATTGTTTCAATTTTCCAGAATATCTCTTTCTTTCAGATTCGTCACGTCACTAAACGTCTCCGATCCGGATGCGGAAATCAGAAGACGTCGTGATTGCCGAGACGCTGCAATTCGAATCGTAAACAGCAGCATCGGACGTGCCTTGTAAGTAGCAATTCTTCAAAAGAATAATTGTTCAGTTGTCAATTTCAGCCAAAACCTGCGGTCTTATCACTACGACATCGTCACCAACTCTTTGGCTCCGTGTCAGGTAATACTTTATGAACACAATGCGCATATATGTTATAATTGAAAACTTCTTCAGGCGCGAGGCGTGTGCAGTCAGCACCTGCGATGGGACTCAGTGAGGAAGTTCCGAGCTCGTTTGATGAAGGAAGGAAAGCCGGACGAATACACCACCGAAGAAGCTTGGAATTTTCAGCTCACCGACTCACCATAATCTTGAGGGTGAATTTTCTATTTTGTTTTTTCTTTCTTTCTTGTTGTTCTTCATCTTTTTTCGCCATATCTTGTCTTTTCGTTGTCATTTTTTCTTTTCATTCCGTCTTAATAAATTTTATTTTCCGAAATCCATTTAATACGAAGCATCCCTTACGAGCGCACTACACAACTATTGTACAATTATTGCACAGATGTTGCGCAATGTTTTTCCCAATATTTCAATTGGATCGAATTTTTTTGCACAACGTCAGCGCCAACTTTATACAGCCTTTACACAGACTTTACGCAGCTCTCGCGTTGTCAGAGATTCGAAGCTGCGCAAAGTGCGTGTAAAAGTTGCAGTACCTTTGCGCTTGAGTTGTGGGTTTTTGCTGAGTAGCAAAGCTAGAAAATCTGCCAATTCCATTGAAGGAATAAAACAGTCTGAAAATGAAAATCATTCTATTTATCAACTGTTGAAAGAACTTCAACACAATATAGATAAGAACAATGTGATAACATCCGCAAAAGTAGATGGCATAGTCAAAACTCAACATCTCGTTTTCCAAAGCATTCAAACAATGCAAACCAACTGGGAAAACATGCAGGAGGAGCTGCAATATGTAAAAGATCGTTTCAAAACGTTACAAGACAAAGTAGATGAAATTGATGTTACTGATGATAACAAGGACCAAGAGCTATGCAGCATTCCGGAATCGTCAAACAATCAATCTAAACATCTCTGTCTTAGCAACCAAAGAATGTCCGAGGTGCTCAAATCCCCTAAACCAATTGTGGATAGCCCCACAGAGTCACCGCCAATTCAGGCGCGTCCCTCCTTTGGTCAGTATATATATGAACCACAAATGAACGTCGCAACAATCTTGCAGACTATCAAACCATTCGATGATAGCAGGAGCAATTATGCTCTTTTTATCACGCGTTTTAACGCGTTGGTCCATGAAAATCCTCAAATCAATGTTATACTAAAACAAAATATTTTGATCAGCCTGTTGGAAGGCGAAGCCAAAGAGCTAATTACATCTTCGCAGTTGTCAGAAGAAGCATATGATAATCTACGGTCCAATCTTGAGATCACCTATAATCGAGATGATGATAGACGCAATCAGTTACTGGAAGAATTCCGACAACTAAAATTCCACCAAACTGACGTTGATCAAATGGAAAAAGACACAATGAAACACTTGTGCACCGCAAATAGCTTAGAGTTGCATGGTTTCTCTATGAATAATGATCTAGCAATCAATATTTTTATCGGGAAACTTCCGGCGCACAAGCCTGATGCGCACAGTGATAAAGTTCAATCGAAAACATAAGCTAAATCCATCTTTCAAAGATACCATTAAATTGGTTCAGAGCCTCATCTCGGAAAACAGGGTTATCCAAGAGGCCGAACAAAGAAGAAAAGGCAGAACGCAACTCACAGAAGTTTGCATGGCTGAGATTAACCAATTAAAAACGTCGAACTTTAAAAAAGAAAACGTCCCAATGAAAGAGGGATCAAAAAATATAAAACACAAGAGTTCGAATAGTCATGACAAACCAATCAAACCATGGATGCGCTCTCCTTGTACATTCTGCAAAGACAATTCCCACAAAAGTTGCGACTGTCAACTTACAATTACTCAAAAGAGAGAAGCTCTTATAAAAGAGAAAAACCGCTGTTTGAATTGTCTCTACAAGTTTCATTCGACAGAGGACTGCAGATCGCCAGCCGTCTGTTTCACTTGCAGAGAGAAGCACCACTTCTCCCTATGCCCTGAGTAAGAAAAGGCTCAGCAATTAATGAACCTGCTCAGCTCAACAGAGACAGATGAGCTGCAAAAGTTTTTTCGGACAAACGGAGTTGAGCTCTAAACCAGCCGGCTCCGCAACGAAAATAAGACACTCCTCTAGAGGGAGCATTCCTATAAGCCAAGAAAAAGATCCTTCAAATAGAGATCAAGAAAGTAAATCTTGTTCGTCCACGGATATGATCAAGCTGGACATCATAAACATTAACTTCACATGTATTACCGATCCCGAGTACACATTACCGTATCTACAAATACGGACCCCTTCCGGTGCTCTTCTCAATGCACTGATAGATAGTGGAGCAACCACTGTTATATCTAAACAAGCAGTTCGACGCTTAAAAATACCAGTTCATCATCAAAAAACGATCACATTTACTGGATTTGTTTCGTCTACAGGACCGCAAAAAATCAATCTGTATAGTCTAGAATTACTAGATAATTCGGGAAATATATGGACCACCATAATCCCAGAATTTGAAGCATTGCCTACGAGTGTTAAAGCTCCATCTTTTTCTGATCAAGATACAAAATTCTTGATACAGAAACAGATTGATATCAAAAATTTGACAAACCTAAAGAAATTCGACGGCAAGCCGATCGACCTTCTAATTGGTAATAACATTCTCACGAATCTATTGTCATCCAGTCAACGGCATACACTACCAAGTGGCCGAATTGTGGAAGAGACATATCTGGGTTTCATAACTCACCCAACACCATCCCCAGCGGCAATAAAGCCCCTGAATGGAACTAAAAATGAAGATCGTAAGGATAATATCGAACATCACATAAACAATCTCCAAATTGTGAATATGTGGGAGACAGACGAATCACCAACTGAAACAGAGATTTCGGAGGTGATAAACGGTCAAAGTATGAATAGTAAGAGTATCAACTCCACGTTGGATAAACTTCTCGAAAGATCGCGGCAATTGGATCTGTTGGGAATAGAACCGCCAACGACAGTTCAAAATAAACAAACCCTCAATCAAGAATTGATAAAAAAGTTTAAGGCTACGGCCAAAAAAGATAAGGATGATAAAATCCATGTTCAATTTCCATTCAATGGGAAAGAAGAGCATCTGAACGACAACTACCTAGTAGCTGTCAAAAGATTGATATCATTAGTTGAGAAACAACTAACAAATTCTGTGACCAGAGACGCATATCATGATATTATCATGCAACAACTTGCGTCCGGGATTATTGAAGTAGCACCAGAAGCAGAAAAGCAGATGGGACCTCATTACTTCATCCCTCACAGAGTGATAGAAAAACTTGATTCATTAACAACGAAATTAAGAATTGTGCTTGACGCATCCTCTCATATGAAGAATGAACTGTCTTTGAATGACTGCATTCATCCCGGCCCATCGATTCTCAAATCTATCGTTGGAATATTGCTAAGAGCTCGAAATAAGCCATTCCTGATGGTCGCCGACCTCGAGAAGGCGTTCCATCAAGTAAGATTACAAGCGCAGCACAGAAATGCGACAAAATTTCTTTGGATGAAAAATCCACATAGTCCGCCAACTCCGGAAAACATTATAATATACAGGTTTACGCGTCTTCCTTTCGGAATTACAGCGTCGCCATTTCTATTGGCAATAACAATCATACTATATATGGAAATGGCTCCAGAAGCCATAAACGACAAGATCGCCCAGAATCTGTATGTCGACAATGTCCTGTTCACTCCCGACACAGCAGACGAAGCTCTGGAAGATTATCGTAATTCCAAACGAGCATTCAATAACATGCACATGAATCTACGAGAATATGTGTGCAATGACAGCAAGGTGATGAGTATCATACCAGAAACCGACCGAGCCAGTAGCACTACGTGCAAATTACTCGGACTGTTATGGGATTCAACAAATGACTCACTCAGTATTAAAATTGCAACTCCTCCCGAAGGAGTTCCAACGAAAAGACAACTAGTGGCATTCCAAGCCGCCACATATGATCCGCTTGGACTCTTATCCCCAATAATAGTCCCAATAAAATTATTATCATCCAAAGTATGTGAATCCAAAGTTAAATGGAAAGATCCTATACCGGATAAATACCACCAAGAGTGGATCCAAATCAAATCGAGCGACGGAAAAACGCGTTCGGTAACTATTAAATGCAAAAAAAAAAGTTAATCCAGAGAGCTGTCAACCAACTCATACCCCTGGAATTAACCCAATGAGGTAGGGTAAAGCCTTTTCCCTAAAGGAAAAAAGGCTTTCGTTCCCGCCCCCAGTGTCGTGGAACTCGAAGACTCTCCTTCCTCGACCTCATTAATAAATAATAAATAATAAATTCACGTCAAAAATGACCGTGAGGACACAAATAAAAGACTAAATCGACGTGACCTAACTTCCTACCCTCTGTGCTCGCAATGACGTGGATGACGTGGATGACCCAGATAGCCGCTATAAAAGCCGAGAGGAACGAGCAGTCTACACACACATTCGACGACACAGCTACCGACTGTTCTACGACCATGGCGAAGACGACTCCCAACACCGCGGCTCCCATGTTGGATCAACTACTGGTGGCGACTACCGACGCGAGCGGATCACCCTCCGGAGCAACCCGCGCCAACTCTACCGAACTAGGTACTTGTCTCTTTAGTCGTTAAGTCAAATAAAGTGTCATGTTTTACCTTCTTCTTCTAACCCTTCGACCTGAGTCGGCACATTTTCCGTTTCCGTGAAAATACAACTGTTTTTTCGTTTCCGTTATCCGCATTTAATTTAATGTATTTTATTTGCTTTCGAATACATGATAAAGAGGAAAACCGAGCAGAATTATCGGCGCAAATAAAAATGAAATGACCGATCGGACCAGAAATAGTCCAGTTGGTCAAGTGGAATGGGAAGGTAGGATGGCTAGAAGAATAGCGCCTAGGCGCTCAGCAAAAGCCTGTGGATGCAATCTCTTTGGCATTAATTTGGCGACATGCTTCCATAGGGACAAATTGGCATGAAGGAAAGCTTTTGAAAACCTTCCACATGCCGTTAACATATTATGGATTCGTGAATGAGCGACAAAACGCGGTGAATTTTTGGGGCAAAAGTTGGCTGGTATCGCCACGATTTTGACAGACTACGGTTAGCGCGAAAAATATTTTTTCTCCTTTTGTTTTTAATGAAAACGCGATTTTTTGCCTTTTGACTAGCATTTTTTTACTATTAAAATTTTTTGTGTAACCTGGAATGGGTAATTTCTTTTCAAAAACACATTTTGTTGAGAAAAAACTATGAAAATGCGTTTTAATTTTAAAAAAATGATATATTCGACGTTCAAAACCCTCCTTCTTCACGCGGCGTTCTGAACCCTTGCGCTACAGAAATGCCGCTGAAATTCGGTCGCCGATCTCAATCTTCTGCGAATCCTGTTTTTCCAATTCTGCACTCTTTCCTTCCCGTTTTTGCGCCAAAAATACGGTGCGTAGTCATTTTGATCGCGGTCGCAAAAAAGGAAGATGCTGAAAATGTTTTGCCGAATTAGAAAATAAAAAACTTACTCTTTCTTGGATAGTTCATGATAAACTGACCCGTCTGCGTGGATAATTTCAAAGCTTACCGCTCCACGTGTTTATAGCGATGTTAACGGGTATTTCAAGATAAATTTGCTTTGGCACTCTTCTTGATGATCTCTCTGATGCTCCGAAAGAGTTTCTGCAGCCAAGCCTACTTGATGATTATTTGATTCCGAATACAATCGACACAATTTTAAAAGTAACCGTATTGCCCGTCGTTGACCATATCTGACGACGTTGGCTCCTCGAATTTTAAGCTTGATTGTACTTTTACCGAAAGTGGTGAGTACGCTCGTGAAGGAATTAGCACATGTGAGTTCCACCTGCCTAAATTTCCTTCTGTTTATTTTCCCCGGGTGGGTGGGCTGGGAAACTTGTAAAACACGTAGAATGCCGATGCCGATGTACTCTAACCATATTTCCTGTTTTTCTTTTTTGCCACTTCGTTTTCTTTGTTTCCTCTTGTACATCTCTTCTGTATTATTTACTTTTCACGTACCGCAATGGGCGTATACAAATAAATAAAAATAAATAAATAAATATTCAAAAATCTCTATCGCCCTTCTCTCCGTCACGGGCGCGGCGGGACCTTCGAGACTGGAAAATCCATGCGCCTTTAAATCGATTGCGGACTCGCGTCCTTTTTCTCCGTTCTTCAACGAAAAACATAATATTCTCTTGTTTCTTCGTTCCCAGAGAATATGTTTTTCTGTTTCATCTCTACGAAAAAGGAATTACTTCACACTATTCATTGAATAAGTAGCTTTTAACGTGTAGGTTAGGCTAGAATCATGCAAAGCCTGGGGACTGGAATACGAGCACCATAATGAAGTCCTAATACCTTCGAGGTTCTTGGAGTTTCAAATATACTACTGTTCATTCTGGCGTACAGATTACAACGACTTCGTCACCGTTTTATTTTATCTAATTACAGAAGTATGGGATTTGACTCTCGATCATTTTTTACTTCTGACATCCGAGAAATAAATGCTCCTTCCGAGTTCCGATTGCCCGATAATTTTTCTGTCATTAAATTCTGAACGGAACTCATTTCTTACTCCAGCTCGATCAAATCTTCGTGTAACGAGTTGGAAAAAGGAGGTATGAACCATTAATCGATCGACGCGAGCCTGAGTTCTGTGGCATTCAAAAACTCCCTGCACGATGGTGCAAGATATACGAACGAACATTCACCAACCAATCGAACGGCTGTGTTATTTGATTTTGCAAATGTTAAGAATTTGTAATCCGGATAACGAGCTATTGTGTCTTGTACTTCAAATCATTCGGGTGGATGGAGCAGCCGGTAGTGGTGACCGCCGCCGTTCCAGAGGTCACAGGTTCGATTCCTGCACTCAGCCCGGGTTCACCCAGCCTTTAATTGGGTAGTAGAGAAATCTACGAAGATTGCTCGGTCATTTCCCTAGCCAGGAATTGACTTAAATAATGTCTGGCTCTGAACGGTACACCACCAGTCGTCCGCGTACGCAGAAAACCGTAATCCGCAGTACCTTCGGTACTTGAACAACGGATCGACTTTGTAATATTTGCTTTTGTTTTTGTAATTTTGCGCAACCGTTTCTTCGAGATATCTCACTGTTACCTCGTTTACAGCCCCTGCGACAACAACGATTTCAGACATCAGCCAGCTTCTTACGGCCCAGGACCGCCGGAGGCACCCTCCGTGTAATTTACTTTAATGTGGCACACCACGTGGCCATTCTTTTCTCAGCCCCCCGGACTTATATAATATAGGTAAACTAGTGACTTCCGGCTTCCGGTATCCAACCTCCGACCATTTTTTCACTTTCGACTTCATGATAAGAAATTTTGCTTCCGACTTGAGGTATGGTCTTGATATCCAGTGGTTGAGTCTTATCTCAATTTCTTTTCTTTGTCTTCTAATGCTCCGTTACTATCTTCATGAAGTAATTGGCTCCTACCGAGCTAACGTCCCCGGCGAAACCATCGATGCCAGGCATCACTCAACTTCTTACGGCCCAGGACCGTCGGAGGCACCCTCCATGTCATTTGTTAAATGTGGCACACCACGTGGCCATTCTTTTCTCAGTCCCACGGACTTCTCTTGATCGGTCATTATGAAAAACTTTAACATAAATCAAATCTGGCACCCAGAATTACTTTCTGATGCCGCGCACTCTTCCCGCTTTTTCAACGAAGCTCAGCCCACTCAGCTAACGTAAATTTTTTCCATAGACCATCTTCTTACAGGGGGAGAATGAAAAGGACCGTATTCATGGAGCAAAACTTTTGGAACATTTACAATATCAGTGTTGATCTGGAAGACGGCTTTTGTCCATTTACTGATCCAAAAATTGAATTTTTCAAAAAATGTGGGACATTTTTGATCGACAGACCATCCGCCAACTATCCTCAACCACCCATCGGACCATCCGCTGGGAAAACCCCATTTCCATTGCGCTGAGGGGGCTGACGAAGCTCTTCACAATTTTGACTGCTCTCTGTGGCTTTAACTTTTATCCCTCGAATTTTATCCTCGTCCATTTACAAGAAAGGTTTTTCGTTTTAGCAAGTTCGAATTTTTATTATTTTTTTATTATTTTTTTTATTTATTTATTTATTTTTTTTTTACGAAAATTTGTATGTGCAAGACGCACAAAACACGCACACACATACACACACACCAATCAAAAATGTACTATATAAATAGTAAGTAGTGTTTTTCTCACAATGTTTGATCAAAATGTGATCAAATACTTAATGAAAGTGAGTTCTGACAATTTAAGCTAAAAATATTTATTAGCTTTCGAGATACAGACATTTTTATGCCCCTACAATTTTGACTGAATTTCTACCCAGTGAGAGGGGAGTGGCGACAACGCAACAAGCTGTTTCTCTAAGTCTCCACAGGCCGTCTGTGTTAAAAGCGTAGCTAGCGAATTGATTTTTGTGAGCATTTCAATATTTTTTCAAATACCTGTGACTTCTCTTGACTTGTCCACGAGCCCTCTGCTTGTATCAATTGTCCACTTCCTCGTGAAAATGTATCGTTTGAATAAACCCGGTAGCTGCTACACACGAAACCTTCTAATCTTCTGATTTTCTGAGGTGGCGCCCATCTCTTCCTCGATTAAACCTGAAAAATTAAAAGCCAGAAAAAAAAAGGCAAACGAAGCAAATACTCAGAGCAACAAGGAAAACAGCAAGATTCAAAATATATTTCCTCTTGCGAAAATCCGTATACGCAATCAGAAATGCGGTATAAAAAAAGAATCATCGGAAAATGTTGTTCCGCAAAAAAAAATAAGAATTAAAAAAAATAATATTTAAAAAAAAGAAACGAAACAAAACAAAACCGGACGAAACGACCTTGTAAAACACGTAGAATGCCGATCGATATTCAAAAATCTCTATCGCCCTTCTCTCCGTCGCGGGCGCGGCGGGACCTTCGAGACTGGAAAATCCATGCGCCTTTAAATCGATTGCGGACTCGCGTCCTTTTTCTCCGTTCTTCAACGAAAAACATAATATTTTCGCGCTAACCGTAGTCTGTCAAAATCGTGTCGAGACCACCCAACTTTTGCCCCACAATTCACCGCGTTTTGTCACTCATTCATGAATCCATAATATATGGGAATCTGGACGAACGGGACGGTTTGACATACACAGAAAGGAACGGAAAGTGATATTCATTGGTTGTAATTTTATGATACATACGAAGTGTTGCTAGAATTCTTCTGTGAAACGCGGACTTTGTGTTGAATTTTGTTAATCTTTCATTCTATGACGAAAAGGTAATATTGAATCTTTGAAATACACGTCTCGAGAAAAATCGTAAAGGATATTCTAATTTTTTAGCTTGAGATACTGAGTGGAGATCGATTAGTTCGAAGCCATATTCTAGAATGGGTCTTATATATACATTATACAATTTAAAATAAAATGCTGGTGATTTGGAATGGAATGCGCGTAGAAGTTGTCTAGATTTTAGTAAGGCCAAGTTAGAAATATCATTTACATGTTTGTCAAAGTTTAGTTTGTTATCGATTAATATTCCAAGGTCTCTGATTGTGCTTTTTTCTTCAATTTTATGGTTATTTAAGTAGTAATCAGTGCACTGCAGTGTGCGGGTTATTTTTACCAAAATGTATGGCGGCCGTTTTGTTTTCTGAGAGATTTAGGCGCCAGACATCACACCATTCGGCGACAATGTTGACGCATTTTTGGAGAGTGGTTGGGTTGGCGGCGAGTAGTTTCAAATCATCAGCAAAAGCTGTGACATGAATATCGGGTGGGAAACTATCGAGTAAGTCATTTATGTATAATAAAAATAAGAATGGTCCGGTGACGGAGCTTTGGGGGACCCCAGAGAGTACGTCGACTAGCCGTTGATGACAATAATATTTCTCCCATTACTCTGAACTCCCCAATTAATTATTCTAATAATTCCCCACTCATTCCTGGTCTGAAGCTCTCAATTCTCTCCGCAAATGTTAGGTCAGTCGTCGCAAATAGGGCAGAGGCAATTTTTCTTATTAGCACTGATAAATATGATATTATAATGATACAAGAAACTTGGCTCAAATTGGAAATACCATCCAACGTTTTCCTACAAAACTCTAACTACAAATGTTTTCGGTGCGACCGATCAAATAAAAGAGGTGATGGCGTCTGCATCATTTTTAAATCCCATTTAGACTTAAAAGTAGTAAAATCAGAATCCATATCAAATTCTTAGGAATTACTTGTAGCTACCCTTTATTTAAATGTAAAACCACTTTTATTAGTTAATGTCTACTGGGCCCCATCATGCTCCCCGGAAAATTCCAGAAAACTTTTATCGCGCGTTGAATCACTGTTAGATCAGAAAACATCAGACATAGTAATCGCTGGCGACTTTAACATCGGAGAAATAGATTGGTGCTCAAATCCACCCAAGTGCACTACAAAACTCGCAACAGAGTTCTTAAATTTTCTAACAAACAATGATCTTAAGCAATATGTAAATGCACCTACACGAGCGAATAACTTTTTAGACCTAATTATTTCAAACCTGCCAATCATCAACTCCAAAGTTTTGAGTCCAATAGGCTCTTCGGACCACTCCAAAACCTATTTTAACATAGACCTCATCCAACGCCCCCAGCTCTTCCCAATTCAATTACCAGACTTCAAAAGTATCGATCCTAAGACTTTAGCATATCATTTCGTGAACGTTGACTGGACAGGAATTTTCGGTCTAGACGCCGAAATGGACAAAAAATATGAATACTTTCTTTTTTACTTGAAATTTGCCTATCACGCAATCGTACCGTTCATACAAATAAGACCCGAATCCGGACCCTTACCGCCATACTTAGTGTCATTTAGAAAACTAGTAGATGCTAGCTGGTATAAACTGAAAACATCTAGATCGCCAAACGATTTTCAAAATTACGTCCATCTTATGAAAAAATTTAGGAAAAAACTACAAAAATACAAGGCAAGCAGCGAATTAAAAACTCTCACAAAAAGCGGTGCCTCTCGTTTCTCCCATTTTGCAAAATTTTTAATAAAGAAAAAAGTAGAGACAATCCCAACTCTCCAAGATAAATCAGGTCGAAACTTAATTAGTAACAGTGATAAATGCGAAGAACTAGCAAGTTTTTTTGAAAACCAGTTCATTAACCCATCTCTAACGGATCATAATTTACCCCCCAATTACTCAAGTAAGCAAGAAACCCCCTGGGTTACAGATCACGAAATCCTAAAACTCCTGTCCAAATTAAAAAGTAATTTAACACAAACCCCCGACGACGTCCCAGCTAAATTTATAAAAATCATAGCCCCTTACATAGCCAGCCCATTTTCTCAACTATGCAATCTATCAATGACCACTGGAATCGTCCCAAAAAAATGGCGGCAATCAATAGTGTTCCCACTTCAAAAAGTATCATCGCCGTCAGAAGTTTCCCACTTTAGGCCAATTTCCCTTACCTCTGTTTTTTGCCGCACATACGAAAGATTTTTGCTCAAGAAAGTGCAAAACTTTCTATCAGACACCAAATTTTGGGCAGCCTCGCAACATGGGTTTAGACCACGTAGATCCACGACTAGCTGCGTTTTAGAAACGACAAACGACATCACCACCAGTTTAGACGAAGGTAAACAAGTAGATATGGTATTTTTTGACTTCGCTAAAGCCTTCGACAGAATACCACACGATAAGCTCTTAAAGAAACTACTAGAGACCAGGCTCAATGGCAATTTAATTAACTGGATTAAATCGTTTCTAACCAAAAGAACTTTTAAGGTAAAAATAGCCGGCGACTTCTCATCAAGTAAGAACGCCCCATGTGGCGTACCCCAAGGGTCAGTTTTATCCCCCGTTTTATTCTGTTTATACAGTAGCGGCCACTGAAATATCCCCTTTTGGTTTTTCAGCTATAACTTTTTTTAGAGAAGAGCTAGGAACTTGAGGTCAACTGTGAAAATGTTCTAAAATAAGCCAGAAATATGATCCAGTTTAGCTTTTACCGTTAAAAATGTGTTTTTTCTGAAAAATCAAAAAATTCGATTTTTCGACTTTTAACAAAAACCCGCTTATTGAGATTTCACCCGGGAAACGACTTGTAAATGATGTAATACGCGATAGAAACAGTTTCAAACTGATCAATACTTAGTTGCAAACCCTCGAGAATCGATAACAGCTTGAAATCTTCTTGGCATCAACTGGATCAACTGGATGTGGAATCTGAGCCCACGCAGTCTGCAACTGAGAGAATTTTTCGTCGGCACTTCGAGCACGAATGCCGGAAACGCGTTTCTCAAGCTCTTCCCACAAGTGCTCAATGAGATTGAGGTCGGGGCTCTGGCTGGGCGACTCCATTACGATCACACGGTTGGGGGCGAACCAATTAAAAAAAAAGATACTGATGGTTTGAGACATTTCACTCTCTATGATGTGATTGGACGTGTGTTTCGGGTCACAATCTTGCTGAAACGAGTAACGAAGTCTTGGGGAGGCACGAGCAAACGGGAGCATTACATTTTGCAAGATATGTTCGTACACAAAGCGATTCATGTTGCCTCGGATGCGGTGTAGAGGTCCGACCCCATAGCAGCTGAACAGGACCATACCATCACGTTGCCGCCACTATGTTTTACGGTCGGAGTTTGGTATTTTGAGTTGAATCTGGTCCCTACTGGTCGTTTCGCACAAGAAATTCCATCCAAACCAAATAACATGAACTTTCTCTCATCACTCTACAAAACTCGTTCCCACTGACTTTGAGTCCAGTTGAGATGAGCTCGCGCCCAGGCCACACGAGCTGCTCTATTGCGGTCAGAGATGTACGGCTTTTTTACAGGTCTTTTGCCAAACATTCCAGCATCGTTTAGGCGCCGTCGGATCGTTCTGACGCTTGCCACAGGTGATCCACGGGGAGAAACCTGATCGAGGACTTCGGGGGCACTGAGCCTGGTGTTGCTTCTCGATGCGCGTACGATGTTTCTGTCTGTTTGATGGTTTGTAACTGGAGCCCGTGAGTGTCTTCTCTTTCCTGGTTGTCCATTTTGAGCTCTCCAGCGCTTTAAAAATTTTCCAAATGTGGAACGATCGACTTTGAACTGCTCAGCAAGTTGCCTGAGAGTTCGTCCCTGCTCGCGCCCTCTAGCAATTGCAAATCGCTGGTTAGTGGTCAAATTAACTTTTCCTTCAGTTTTTGTAATTATCTAAATGAATAGATATTGAAGACTCAGGAAAAATATTGGAGTTGTAGCTTTTTAAAAAAATAGAAAAAACGATCAAAATCGTGAAAATGGAATAAAAAAATTAGAAAAACTTTTATTGGTAAAAGCTAAACTGGATCATATTTCTGGCTTATTTTGGAACATTTTCACAGTTGACCTCAAGTTCCTAGCTCTTCTTTAAAAAAAGTTATAGCTGAAAAACCAAAAGGGGATATTTCAGTGGCCGCTACTGTATGTAAATGATATTAGTTCAAACATTCCTCCGCCGATCGTCACAAAACAATATGCCGACGACTTGAAAATATACCATTCCTATCATCAAAAAGAGCCTGATAACCAACTACAACTAACAATTAACGCGGTAGAGCAATACTTCAAAAACGATATGCTTGAGTATTGGGCATAAACCAAAACATTTAAGCTACACATTAGGAAACAGCCCCATAAAAAGAGAAACAGTAGTACGAGATCTTGGTTTCTTACTGAGCGAGAACCTAAATTATGAAAAAC
Organism: Caenorhabditis japonica; assembly: GCA_963572235.1. Classification (NCBI taxonomy): domain Eukaryota; kingdom Metazoa; phylum Nematoda; class Chromadorea; order Rhabditida; family Rhabditidae; genus Caenorhabditis; species Caenorhabditis japonica. Next base: position 3,240,562 of record OY754344.1, on the reverse strand, counting down.
ACTGGGAAACAGCTACCAACAAAGCCAGATACGCAAACTTTATGATTTTCAAGTTCTTTTTCTCAAAAAATGCTCGACTTCTATCTCAGTTATACAAAACATTCACACGACCATTTTTAGAATACGGTACTGTAATAACCTCCCCCCAGACAAAAAAGCTAGCACAATCAATAGAACGCGTACAAAACAGTTTCACCAGAAAATTAATGAACAGGGCCGCTGGCAAAATAGTCTTAAGAGACGACCCCGATTACAAATCATCCTTAGAACGCCGTTCCGAGTACGGACTAGAATCATTAGAAGAAAGGCACGCTCAAATTGACACCAATTGGGTAAAACACATGATACTAGGGCTAATTGATATAGACATGAACGACTTTTTCTTTCAAACTACCTCTACTAGGACGAGAAGCCACCGCACTTTTAGATGGAAAGCACCAAAAACCAAGAAAACAGCCAAATTCTTTACTCATCGAACGTTAACCAGAATAATTAACTCAGCTAAATTTAAGACGTATTATCTATAATCTCTCTATTTTCCATCTCCTTGAATTTCTACAAATATCTTTCCTTCTTTTTCTTCCTACTTCCCCCCCCCCCCTTACCTCATACAGTGCGTCCAACAACTTTAGGACCCCCCTCGATTTTGAGGTCCCAGACAAAACCGAAAATGATATAAAAAATCTGTGAATGCAGTTCGATTCAGAATCAAAAATAACCGCCAGTCCCAATTTTTCATGATCCTGCCATGTCCCGTCCCCGCATACGACGAAAAAGTTTTATTTTTGACTGTCCAAAAATTATAGGACCCCCTGAGAATTTGGATGCGCGGATGATTTTTTAGACCATATTTTCTCCTTAAATTTATTTTTCATAAACTTTATATCGTTTTAAACTATTTCTAAAACTATTTGTCATAAACTTATCATATATTTTTTTTCTTTGAAGTAGGTTTTCATGGAATGGTTACACTTATGCCAATAAAACACATTAATTGTGAGAAAACCAGTTTAAACGCAAAAAAGGTTTAAAAAATTCAAAGATTATTAGTATTTGGTATCCCCGCCGAATTTCTGGATCACTTCGATCACCCTGTTAGGCATGTTGACCACCAACGTCTTCAACTCGGCTTCAGTGATTGGATCCCATTCAGCCTTGGTAGCATCCTTGAGGTCCTGGATGATGTTCAACTGTTTTCCGTGACGATAGACGTGACGGACAAGGATACCACAAAGATTCTCGGTTGATTGAGATCTGGGCTACAAGCTGACCACTCGTTTCAAAGCTAACCAATCCCTTGTAGTGTTGCAGACGTGAATTGTGGCGTTTTCCTATTGGAAGATGTGGATGTTGTGTCGTTTGCGGAAGCTTCTGCTTCTTCCCGTAATTGATAGGATCAGTGGCATAGCGACGAATAGCATTCTGGCTTCTTCCAAGTTGCCGGGACATCTCATTTAGCTTAAATCCCAGTTGGTGCATCACATCAACTTTGGCCTGTTCCGCGGGAGTGAGGAAAGGAACGCGAGCATTGATCGAATGAATGTTTCGCAGGCATACTTTCAGGATATGGACCAATTCCGCTTTTGTTTACGGTAGCTGAACTTCAAACTTTCAGCACAAACGATATTAAAGTAACATTAGAAATCCCAGCTCATCACAACAACACAGCTTACATAGTCGATCAGTTCTTCAAATACTGAAGGTACTGCGGATTACGGTGCTCTGTGTAATCGGACGACTGCTGGTGCACCGTTATGTTTTTGCACATGTTTCTATTAACCAATTGGAGGCTGTATGAATCGAGGATGAAGAAGAGACCCGAACCTGTGATCTTCCGCACGACAGCAGTCACCACTACCGACTGAGTTATTTGCTGAATAGGCAAACATACAAATTACATGAGAAGTCTACAAAACAGCTCAAAAGTAGTTTAAAACAATATAAATTTTATAAAAAACGAAAAATAAGGCCAGAAAAATCACCCGCACACCCAAATTCTCAGGGGGTCCTATAATTTTTGGACAGTCGAAAATAGGACTTTTTCGTCGTATGCGGGGACGGGACATGGCAGGATCATGAAAAATTGGGACTGCGGGTTATTTTTGATTCTAAATCGAACTGCATTCACAGATTTTTTATATCACTTTCGGTTTTGTCTGGAACCCCAAAATCGAGGGGGGTCCTAAAATTGTTGGACGCACTGTATAACCCGTATGAAGGTCATCCGCGATTTGCTGTCTGTTTTCTCTTTTACACCCTTTTTTCTAATCATTACTTTTATTTTTCTTTTCTTTCTTATTACTTCACGTTTATTTTTGAAACGTAATAAATACAATACAATACAATACAACTTACGCTCGTGCACCCTCGCAGTTTTGGAGTCTACATCCGAAATACGTAGAATTCTCACTAATAAAAACGCGTACGCCGACGCAATATATGTATTTTGATTTCAAAAAAGCGTTTGATAGTGTTCCTCACAATTTATTGGTGTCAAAACTTCGTAACTTTGGTGTGGACTCAAAAACATGTGAGTGGGTGCATTCTTTTCTCACCAATCGAAAATCAAAATTAAAAATCGATAACTTCTTGTCAACAAATTGTATCGACGTACTCTCTGGGGTCCCCCAAGGCTCCGTCACCGGACCATTCTTATTTTTATTATACAGTACCGGACAAAAAGATATCATATTTTGGTTTTTGGAGTATAACTTTTGAATGGAGAGGGTTATGGTTCTGAAAATTTGCATGAATCTGTCCCGTAATGTTTTTGACAAGCTCCCGAAATGGATTTGGTCATTTTTGAAAACTGCAGATTTTTCGAAAAATTTCAGATGCCAAATTTTCGACCCAAAAATAATTTTTTTTTCAGATTTTTCAAGGCTCGAAATTTGTTTTTAAAATGAAGTTTCAAGACTAAAAGTATGATTTTAGTTGACTATGGGTCGATCGGACAATTTTCAGCTGACTTACAGCACTTCGAATATCAAGGTCCACATGGGTAAGTCAACTATCACTTTTATTGAGGATCACCAAAACCGAATAAAACCAAAAAAAAATTGGTTTTTAACAGTTTTTATCTAATTTGCTTTTGTTATCTTTGGTTTTGGTGATTCTCAATAAAAGTTATAGTTGACTTACCCATGTGGACCCTGATATTCAGTGCTGTAACTCAGCTGAAAATTGTCCGATCGACTCATAGTCGACTAAAATCATACTTTTAGTTTTGAAACTTCATTTTAAAAATAAATTTCGAGCCTTGAAAAATCTGAAAAAAAAATTATTTTTGGGTCGAAAATTTGGCATCTGAAATTTTTCGAAAAATCTGCAGTTTTCAAAAATGACCAAATCCATTTTGGGAGCTTGTCAAAAACATAACGAGACAGATTCATGCAAATTTTCAGAACCATAACCCTCTCCATTCAAAAGTTATACTCCAAAAACCAAAATATGATATCTTTTTGTCCGGTACTGTACATACATAAATGACTTACTCGATAGTTTCCCACCCGGTATTCATGTCACAGCTTTTGCTGATGATTTGAAACTACTCGCCGCCAACCCAACCACTCTCCAAAAATGCGTCAACATTGTCGCCGAATGGTGTGATGTCTGGCGCCTAAATCTCGCAGAAAACAAAACGGCCGTCATACATTTTGGTAAAAATAACCCGCACACTGCACGCCACGTGTTTCGCGCCTCTGCTTACTGTAGCCGGCAAGAATATTGAATTGATAATAACGCCATGTGGAAGGTTTTTAAAAGCTTTCCTTCATGCCAATTTGTCCCTATGGAAGCATGTCGCCAAATTAATCCCAAAGAGATTTCATTCAAACGTCAAAATCATCAAATCAAAATCATTCAACATTCATTCATTCAATCAATTCAATTATTGTTTCGTTGCCCTTACCATGCAATAAACATTCATTCAAAGGTTTTTTCTGCGCGCCTAGGCGCTATTCTTCTAGCCATCCTACCTCCCCATTCCACTTGACCAACTGGACTATTGCTGGTCCGATCGGTCATTTCATTTTTATTTGCCCCGATAATTCTGCTCGGTTTTCCTCTTTATCATGTATGTATATTTGAAAGCAAACAAAATACATTAAATTAAATGCGGATAACGGAAACGGAAAAACAGTTGTACTTTCACGGAAACGGAAAATAATTATTTATTCCGCGGAAACGGAAACGGAAATTCCGCTCATCACTGGTGCACGCCATGGACAGAGCATCACACAGAAAACCCAGAGCGGGAAGCATCGTCGAGGGAAAAGTCCTTGTTCTCGAATTTCCCAAACCAAATGCGAATTGTATTTTCATGAGGGACATCGGCCTCATAAACTTGTACCAGACGGCGATGAACCTCCGGCACTTTCAAGTTGGATAGAAACAAAAAGACAATGACATGTCGTAGGGTGATTTTGGTCAGGACGGAAATGATCCATGGGTTTGAGAGCGAGAAGCAGTAGGGGAAAGTGGATGTTATTGCCTACAAGGTAGGTCTCTTATATACCCAGTAAAAGGATCTTTTGGTTTTTGTCGGGCTCTGCCACGAGCTATGGGCAAAAGCAAAACATAACAAAAACTTTTTTGCCAACCTAATACATGTTTCTCTTGAACAAAACGCAAAAGGAGAAAAATAGATAAAGCAGTTACGTGGCCTAAGCAAACTTCTTTCGCAACATTCTAATTTCATAAATGTGTTTGTTGCAGAGTTTAAAATTATGATTATTCCCGATTTTGATTCTACAGCAGAAATCGTTCATCAGTAAGTTTTTTAAAGTTTCGAATATATTTGGCAGGGGAATGACATGTGTTCGGGCTTCCAGAAATTCCTAAAAAAGTTTGGTGGAATAAACTGTAAAAGCTGTATTAGAAGGGCTCCTGAAATAGAATTGTCCCCTTTTACCAAAAGGCTCTTCAATAGAAGGACCTCTTCAGGCGCGAAATTGCGACCAAATTTCAATTTGTATTCATTTTTTATCGTTTTGTGTTCAAAATTAAACGTTTTCTTGTACTTTGTAATTCACTGTATTTTCGACCCGCCAAGACGGTCAAACGCGCTCCGTTGAACTTAGTACTTTGTGATCTTCATTTCGTATTCCAAATTGTTTCATTTCACCTTGAATATATTTTCTGAATTTTTTTTCTAACTTTGTAAAATAAATTTTGGGAATTTCTGGAACCCCGACCATATAATTTCCTTGTTACTATTTTGTTCCTTCAGTGAAACAGTTTCCACAAACGCGATGGTCAAATGAAAAAGTCACAAAGCGATGTTTTAATACTTCAAAAACAAGTGAGATTTTTTTAAAAACTTACTGCCATTGTGTTTTCAATCGCGTTGCATCATCAAGGGGCAATCGTATTCATCAAAAAAGGAGCATTAGGGTTGATAAGGTCACGCATGAATATATCTTAAATTGTTTGTTTTACGTATATTTTTGATTTAATTGTTACGCGAACTCTTTTTTACTTTTTACGTGTTTTTTTCCTGAACCACGTGGTATTTTCACAAAATCAAAATCATTTTTCTTTTTTGCCGCGTCCAAAATCAAAAAAATTCCTAAAATCACGTTTTTTCTGCAGTCCAAAGTTGCAAAAAAAAATCACAGAAATAACAGGTGCTTATTATCGGCCCGCCACGTCGGTCAAACGCGCTCCGCTGAACTCAATACTACGTGGATTTCATTTTGGTTTCCAAATTATTTTATTTCAAGTTGAATTTACACGTGAAATGAAAAAATTTGGAAACCAAAATAAAATCCACGTAGTATTGAGTTCAGCGGAGCGCGTTTGGCCATTTTGGCGGGCCGACAATACCACTGAATTTTCGCGTGTTTTTTTATTTACAACTTTCACGCCGAAAAATTCAGTGGTAAACACCTGTTATTTCTGTGATTTTTTTTGCAACTTTGGACTGCAGAAAAAACGTGATTTCAGGAATTTTTTTGACTTTAGACGCGGCATTTCATATCGAAGTTATTTTTCTTGCTGGATGGAAACATTTGGCGACCTTGACGAAATTTGGCGACCGGAGGGGGCTCTGGGACGTTTCGAAACTTTTTTGAATTTTCGCAGCATACTAGTGAATTCAACTTCCCAAAAAAATAAAAATAACTGATAAAAACGAAAAATAATTACCAAATGCCCCGTGTTTTGGTGTCAATTGGTGAAAAACCATACGCAAAAATGAAAAAAAATTTCGAAACGTCCCAGTTTCGAAATGGCAAGTTTCAAAACGTCCCAGAACCCCGGAGGGTGCTGGGTGGAAGCATGCTTCGCGGGAGGAAGCTTGCTATTTAGAATTATTTTGAAAGCTGCTCAAACTTATCAGGGGAAAATATTTTGCGAAATAAAAAGAAGACATAACATAAAAGGCTAGATATTTCACGTTCAAACTTTTGATCGACGTTACCATTAAATGAACGAAATGTTTCGTTTACAATGGGTGCCACTTGGTGTAGTGGATAATGAGTTGCAAATTGCAATCTGCACTCCCTTGTTCAGTTCCTCTTAAGGTCGATGGATTTGTGTCGATCTAGGGGTTTGGTTTAAAAAAATTCTCATACAGGTGAAATGCGGTGGATGCATATAGTGCCCGTATTTGAATGACATCGTGCATTTATGTAAATTAGGCTCTTGATGAATCCGCGTTGGGCAAGATTGGGCGGGGTTTCTGGTCGGAAATTCGATTGTTGCTGATGCAACTCGGTTTCTTACATGTCTCATTATTATTCAAACTTGCGTTACTTTCTACATTTTTTGTTATTTTCCGCTTAAGCAAAAATTAATAAGTCGATTAGAAGCCTTTCTCAGCAAAAACCCCTTAACGGATACGCAAACTTTGAAGCCTCATGCAACTTTTACACAAACTATGAAGGTTTTGCAACTCTCACGCAAACGATCCACAATGAACACGCGAATTTCGAGAATCTCACAAGGTTTACACAATAATTCAGTGAAATTTCGAAAGTAAGAAACAGATGAAGAAGTGGTACAATGTTTACACAAATTTCGCGCAATATTTGCGCCAACTTTGGCCCATTCGCAACTTTTGCACAATGAATCTCTTCCAACAGATGATGTGGCAACATGCGCGATCTTCACACAAACTTTCCGAAAACTTTGCGCGGGCTTTGGAAAGTTTTGTTATACTCGGTATAAAACGCTGATAACTCGCTCCAATCGAAAAAAGAATTTCGCATGCATTTGGAGTGAGGTTTAGAGAAATCAGAGCAAAACATCGGCCACGGCTCTCTCAATTTTCTGCACTCTCTCGTCGCAAACGCGGCCGCGTCCATCACTGTGCGAAGGGACCGCGTTTGCAGCGCTTCGTACTGAGAATATTGATTTCTTATTTTCCCGGTTTTTGTCTATTTGATACTTTTTATCGTCGATTTTACGATCTCCATATTTTTAAATGTATTTTTATTTTTTACAGTATCACTACAGTGTGGAGAGCGTTTGACGAAGAATCCGAAAGAAGCGACAGATACAATCGTCCTGCGTATTTCGGTAATTTTTTTTTGTAAAATTGGAAATTTCGTAACATTTCCAGACAAAAAAAATCCGCCAAAATGACGGTAAATTAAGAAGTTCAATCGCAATTTCATAAAATTATCAATTTTCATATTGTCGGCCCGCGAAAAATGGTTAAACGCGCTCCGTTGAACTCAAAGCTATGCGATTTTCATTTTGGTCTCCAAATTATTTCATTTCACGTTGAATTTATACGTAAACTGAAATAATTTGGAGACCAAAATGAAAATCGCATAGCGTTGAGTTCAATGGAGCGCGGTTGGCCATTTTGGCGGGTAGACAATATTACGTATTCCCTAGTACGCAAGACGTCGTGAAATGGGTCTCGCCACGATCGGTGTATGCATAATTGTAAACAATCTACATTACTTGGGATACTGTAGATTGTTTACATTTTTCGACATGCGTGAATTGGAAAAATCATTTTATTTTTTACATGAATGACCCCCTAAGTATAAAATATAAGTTTAAAAAAATAACATGAAAAAATTAAGAAAAATTTTAATTGAAAAAATTCGAAAACAAATATTCAACTCCACAAGTGTGCAAACACCGATCGTGCCAAGACCCATTTTACGACATCTCACGTACTCGGGAATACGTAATAGCACTTTTAAACCCGTCAGAAGTGCACCAGTGAAAAAACGAGTTGTAATTTTCTCTCCAGATGTTCCGACGGTATTCCGAATTTTTGATTTTTGTTTCCGAATTATTGTCGGCCCGCTAAAATGGTCAAACGCGCTCCGCTGAACTCAACGCTATGCGATTTTCATTTTAGTTTCCAAATTATTTCATTTCACGTATAAATTCAACGTGAAATGAAATAATTTGGAAACCAAAATGAAAATCGCATAGCGTTGAGTTCTGCGGAGCGCGTTTGACCGTCGTGGCGGGTCGACAATACCGAAATTTCGAATTCTCGTTCCGATTTCCATCGGAAAAACAATTCAAAAATTAATAAAAGGTACGTAAACTCGCGTTTTAAATAGGACATTTGCGTCACTTACACGATCGAATTTGTTTTCATGATAGGACTAACATTTCACTGGACAGCAAATTTCTATGTTTCAGACTTCGGATTCGATGCACTAGCAGTACACCTTCCGGATGCTCTTTTCACTGGCCCCATCCCATTCACTGACAGGTAAATTGTTCAATTTTTCGAGAAAAGCCCTTTCTCTCAGGGTTGTCACATCACTGAATCCGGATTCTGAAATCAGAAAGCGTCGTGTTGCTATCACTAGGACATCTTTACTCAACCTTTGGATCCGTGTCAGGTAATACTTGATGAGCACAATGCGCATAACTGACATATTTTTCAGGCGCGTGGCGTGTGTTGTCAACACCTGCGATGGGACTCATTGTCAGTGAGAAAGTTTCGATCCCGTCTGATGAAGGATGGAAAGCCTGACGAATACGCCACGGACGAAGCTTCGAATTTCCAGTTCGCTGACTCACCATAACCTTGACGGTGAATTTTCAATTTCGTTGTTTTTTCTCACTGTTTCACACTTTTTCTTTTTGTTTCCGCTATATTTTGTTTTTAAGAGCTGTTTTTGTTCTATTGTCATATCTGGTCTTCTCGTTGTCATTTTTTATATTTTCGTTCCGTCTCAATAAATTTTATTTTCCGAAATCCATTTGATACGAAGCATCCCTTACGAGCGCCCCCTAAACAACTATTGCACAATTATTGCACAGATATTGCGCAACATTTTTCCTAATATTTCAATTGTATGGAATTTTTTTTGCACAACGTCAGCGCCAACTTCATGCAACCCTTACAAACTACAAACTTTACACAGCTCTCGCGTTGTCAGAAATTCGAAGCTGCGTAAAGTTCGTGTAACAGTTGCAGTATCTTTGCGCTTGAGTTGTGGATTTTTGCTGAGTTTTATTTCACGTTGAATTTATACGTGAAATAGAATAATTTTGAAACTAAAATGAAAATCGGATAGCGTTGAGTTCAGCGGAGCGCGTTTGACCATTTTGGCGGGCCGACAATAATTGTTTCATGCTTTTTTAATGGAAATGTTTTCTCATTTGTCGTAAATTTCAAAGCTTGCACAGAAACCTGTAACGTTATAATTTGAGCGCGCGTGTGGCGGCAATTTGCGTATTTTGGATTATTTTTGAAAAAAATGTACGCTTCAACACACCGTGTTTGTGAGCACAATTTATTCTGGAATTTCTTTTCAACAGGAAAATAATATTAATTTTCAGAAAAATCAAAAAAGAGTTATAAAAAAACCGGATATAAAAGTACAATTAAAGAAAAGTTAAAGAATGAATACCGTTCTACTATCGCTGTTCCCTCAAAGCACAACATCGTTTCACATGTCTTTTTATTTACCGTATTTGGAATCATCTTTTTTGCGCAAACTGCAATCTTAGGTCATCCTGATGTTAATGAGGGGAAAAATGTTGCCAAGCAAATCAGCGGCACTGAAAATCTTGAAAACGTTCTATCGAAACTGTCAAGTTTGTCACGTGTGATCAATGCGATAGTTTTACATAATAGTTTTCGTGGAGAGTCATTATCAATGCAGAATGTGATGATAGAAGCACTTGATATTCAAGATATACATTTATTGAACACTATTGAAGCTTCGGGTGTTAGTAAAGTTATGCATACTATAAACACCATAGACTCGTTAGCTACTCGAATATTTAGTACAATTCATGAAATTAAAGTGAAGTTGAATGAAATAATTGTGAACTACAATAATTCTCTCTGTAATTTGCCAAACAGCCAAATATTGTATTTTTTTAATATCTCAAAGTTTAATAGTTCTTATTTACCAGTTGAAATTTATGAATTAAACCAATATAGAAGACTTCTCATCCAAGAACTAAACTTGACAAAGCCGAATTCCAAGAAAGCATTAGATTTTGCTGAAGAATTTGTAAGAAAAGTTTCGAGTATTAATATGATTATTAAAACATTCGTACTCGATCAAGAAACAAATGAATTTATTGATTCTTTAAAAAAAGCAGCCTCATTTCTTCCAAAAATTGAGCTGTACCAGCAATTGATTGATAAAAAACAATCGAAGCTACTTACAGAAAGCTTAGACAGTGTATTAGCATCGTTGTCAGTTATCAAAACATTGGAAGACTCTACACAAAATCAAGTTATTACTAACCATTTAGATATAATAGAAAATTTGCTTAGCAAAACTATCAAAGTTTCTGATAAAAAGGCTCTTATAGGATTCCCTCGTGGCTCGTTAGACGTGCAATTGCTATTTAAAGACCTCGATGACGAGTGGATGAAAAAAGTTCTGAACAACGGGGATACGTTGCGGGAACTAAAATGCATCCTAAATCCAATAAGAATTTTTCAAGCGCAAGTACTAACGGAAAACAAATGGAAAAAGTATGATAGAAATGTTTCTGCTACGTTGATTCGCCAAAGTCGGATAAAATTTGAAAGTATTGTCGCGTCGAAACCAATTTCTATCTCAAATGCTATAAAAAATGCAAAAAACACACTACGAAATCTGAGGCCATTGGGCTATTTGAAGAATTTAGCATTAAACAAGTTTAAACAGCTTTTGAATTCTTCGTCTATATTCACAAACCTTAGCAAGGAGTTAATAGAACTTAGAAATAATCGGAAACCCGTCGTGGTACCTGTACTCGACTCCAGCAACGACATAGTTTTCACCAAAGCTTATTCCTTGAGAAATGATCCCGAAAAATGTATTGCTTACCTTAAGGAAAATTTTATGAACAATCAATACGCTTCATTCGTTAATCAAATCAGCACCAAATTTAGGTTTTTTGAAAAGCAGAGAAAACACATTTTAAATGTATTAACCCAAACTGTACATATCAGAAACACTCTAACGAATGAAATATTTAAAAACAATAGCCAATTGTGTACACCTCAGCTTAAATCAGATTTGAAAGCGGTTCAAAATTATGTTAAGTTGCTAAATTCATTAACACCTCTTACGAACACAGAACGAGTGGCGACTGAAGAGCTACTGAGCATGTTATCTGCTGCTAGAAATATAACGGATAAATGGCGCGAGCTAGGGGAAGATAACAAAACAAAAAACAAAACAACTCAAAGTTTTCATCGTCTGGCATACTTCCCATTTGCTCGCGAAACTTCTTACGAACTGGCGTGTTCCCAAAGAGCTCTCATGTTATATCAGAAACACGATCTTCGTCGAATGCTGCAAAACTTTGCGTTAAATGGACGTGCGCTTGCTAATAAAATCGAAATTGTCCCACATGTCAAAAAACAATTTAATGATTCCGACTGGCGCCATTTTTTATCAATCAATAAATCAATCACCATTCTTCTATCTGGAGTGGAGAAACTGTCGAGAAGACTTACAACTGGAGATCAAAGTTTGAAGTCGTTTGGAAACACATTATCAGTTCTGGATCATATCAACATTTCTACATTCAATTTTCCATTGATGATTCGAACACTAGAAAAGTTAAAAACAATGTCCATTGGTCAATCAAGAGAAGTATCGGATTTCGAAAACATATTGAAGCAGTTGGAAGGACTGCAGTTTGCGGCAATGCGTAGAAAAAATTCACTCATGATCTTATTGGCACATACTGACAATTTCTTCCAATCGTTTTTTTCGAAACAATCGAAGTCAGACTGGTGAGAATTTAATTTTTGAATCATATTTGAAAATACTTTTGTTTAGGCCACACTTCCTTATTGTTGTTGTCATTTTTGTGGTCACTATCGCTTCGATTTCACTTTCAATCCTTTTCGGTATAAAAACAATCAGAACAAGACGAACCATATACCAAGAGAATGCAAATTAATTCAAAATCGAGGGAAAACAAAAAGCCCATTTTAGATGGCAACGTTGAGAAGCACTTTAGTTAAGAGGGAAACTTGTATTATTTTAAGTTAAACCAATAAATATCGAAAATGTGTGTCGATTTCCAAACTGCATGGCGAAAGTAAACTGACAAGGGAACCTTTTAAGTCAAGGTTGTTTCCAGAGAAAAATAACTACACAGGTAGAAAGAGGGGCTTTGAAAACTTTTATTCCCGTTTTCAAAAGCTGCTTACGAGACCTCTGAGATGCTGAAATTCCAGTCCCAAGTTAGAGCATTTTACCATACGTTTTGACATTTCGTCGACCGCGATGACCCACACTCAGATCACCGCCTTGCCTTACTTGTCAACGTCCGAACTCTTGAAAATAGTGTTCGAGTACACAGGTTTTGCGCGATAGGCCTATAACAGGTTGAGGCGAAATATAGGCCTATTATAACCTTATGGGGTTATTCATGACAAGAAAAAAAGGAATTTTTCCGTTTTTTTCCTTATTCACGAGAGGAAAAAAATGGAAAAAAACCGTGGCCTCCAGGAGTTTTTTTCCGCTCGTTTCTTAGGCCACCGCGGCCCTCCGCAGCGGGACCCATCGCTTGAAGAAAATGCACGCGCCTTTAAACTCGACGAATTTCTTCGGGATTTTTTTCATTAAATTTCAATTTTAATCTATTTCTCTCCATTTTTACTCAATATTTTTCCAATTTGTTTGTTAAAATAATTTGTTTACTACATTTTTTTATCAATTTCCCATATTATGTGTGTAGTCTCCAAATTTTTCTCGTCAAAAACGCATTTTCCTGAATTTTCTGATTTTATAAAAATAATTCTAACAACGGCTCATTCTTCTTTTTTTTTCAATACTCTCAAATTGTAGATTCTGTTGAACATATTCTCTTTTTGACATGAAATTTGTTTAACGAATTATAGTTCAGAATGTCCAATTCTGGCGCAGAGCACTTACGAAGACGACGCAATCAAAGCGGAGTCTGCCATCGTCAACATCGAATTTTACTTTTTCTCCCGATTCGCTTTATCTCCTGACAATTCTGCACTTTCATCTACCACAATTAGGATTTTTATTAATGTGTATTTTCTTTTCTTTTTTCTTTTTTTTTTAGAATTTTCCTCTTTTTTTGGTTTTTTTTTCTCAGCGTTTTCTTGTTTTTTTCAATCAGATGTTTTTAAATGTCTATTATTGTTACTTTAAAACTTTATTTCTGAAAATATATTTTTGTACTAATAAATGTACTTTGCGAAATGGATTCGTCCAACAGCCGCATGTGCCAACGAAAAAAAAAGCGAAATCGTGTGAAAAAAATGCTATCGGTCCCTTTGAATTTTTATTCAGATGATTTGTCAATGGCATCTAAAAATTTAGCTCTTCAGTTAAGCTATAAATTATGTTCCAGTCCTGAAGACGACGATCTCGTTGTCCTTAAGCGCAACAGTTTCAACTTCTGCAAGTCGAAGGATACCAGTCTGTGGGAAAATGGTAACATTGAAGTAGGAATTTACAAAAAAATTTGGAAAATAATGAGGAAAAATGGAGAGAAATAGATTAAAATTTAAATTTAATGAAAAAAATCCCGAAGAAATTCGTCGAGTTTAAAGGCTCGTGCATTTTCTTCACGCGATGGGTCCCGCTGCGGAGGGCCGCGGTGGCCTAAGAAACGAGCGGAAAAAAACTCCTGGAGGCCACGGTTTTTTTCCATTTTTTTCCTCTCGTGAATAAGGAAAAAAACGGAAAAATTCCTTTTTTTCTTGTCATGAATAACCCCATTATAATAGGCCTATCGCGGGCGGCAGCGTTTACCCTCCTGTAATAAGCTTAACGAACGCGGACGTGGTGTGCGGTGTAGGCCTACTTGTAGGTCTAGCGGCGTGACGTTAGGGCAAAACGCGCTCCACGGCTACACTATATCGGTAGAGACGCAAACACTCATAAGAAAAACACATTTTCTTTGGTCTAATTAATTTTTGACGTCGCATTTCATCTGTTTTCCGTTTTTCAGATTTTAAATTTTTATCTTTTAATAAATATAATTTTTCTTGTTTTTTTCCTGGTATTACATATCGCAAGGATTGACACTTGGCGATACATTTTTAGGCCAGATTATCTTCATTTCTTTTGCTATTTTCTTTATTTTTGTTTAAAAAAAACATGATTTTGTTTATCAAAAGTGTCAATCTTTGCCAATATGTGATAAAGCCGCCCAAACTCGAAAATTACGTTTGTAGGCCGATAAGAGGGTTTAAATAAAAATATTTTTATTCATTGTTGAACCCACGCGTTATTTTCACAAATCTTTTGCTTCATTTCATATAATAACATTCAACTTGTTCATTTTTCAGGTGGAATTGCAATCACGGAGCCCACAGCCTCCCGCACGAGAAATGCGCACCGCTGGTCCCTAAAAAGAAGATCTCGGCGTCTCGCACTTTCTCGCGCGTGCAGATAGGGCGCGCTTGCACCGCTTTTCCTGCAGAAATGTTCAGAATCTAAGAATGCGTCGGAAACACTGAAAACCGGGAATTCAATTAAAAAAGGAATATAAATAGACAGAACAGAAAATTGCCGATTTTTTGAGATACACTCCGTCCAATAATTATATGACCCCCCTTGATTTTCAACGTTCTGGCAAAACTAAGAAAGTTATAAAAAATCTGTAAATGCCATTCGATTCAGAATCCAAAATAGAGATTTTGGGTGGGTCGGGGATTTTTTCGAGCGGTTTTCACTAAAATAAGTTTTTATTTTCATGTTTTATCTGTTTTTAACTATTTTCCATCTTTTTTTGTTCACTATTATGGAGTTTCGACAGTAATTTAGTGTCATGTGTAACGCAACTTTTTGAATGAGATCAATTCAAAGGGTTCCAAACCCTTGATTTGGGTGAGCTGTGTACCGTAATCAGGATCGTGAAAGAAGTCTGAAAATTCTAAAATAAAATCTAGTCTTAAAAATTCCCTTCCAAGTTATTCATTTGTTTATTATCTAGTTGCCTTTATACTCGGTATAAAACGCTGATAACTCGCTCCAATCGAACAAAGAATTTCGCATGCATTTGGAGAGAGGTTCAGAGAAATCAGAGCAAAACATCGGCCACGGCTCTCTTGATTTTCTGCACTCTCTCGTCGCAAACGCGGCCGCGTCCATCACTGTGCGAAGGGAGCGCGTTTGCAGCGCTCCGTACTGAGAATAGTAAAGTTCACGCCACGTAGTAACGTTTGCACGTGATGCCCCGGTGACACGTGTTAATATGTAGATTATTGTTTATCATTTGTATAAGATTTAGTCCTAACTTTATTTGTGTTACTTTTTTGGTGCTTGTCGTCTTGTTGTGTTTCGCTGAAGTTTGGCGCAATAAACGATTATTGTGTCAAAGTTTCTATATTTCTCGTCACACACATAGGAACCCGCTAACTATCTCATCATGGGCCGAGCTCCACTCCACACTGTTGCTGAGCAAGCACAGAGTTTCGTGATGCACCAACTGGGATCTTCTCTTCATATGATTTCTCGTTATGTTCTGTCGAACAATCTTTCCACTTCTTGTGATTGCATTGTTCACTGTCTGCTTACAAACAGAAAGATTGAGCTCCGCACGAACGTCGTTGAGGCTCTTTGGAGAATTGGAGAAGACCCGAATGATGTTCCGTTCATCGCGGGAAACGACTTTTCTTGGTCTTCCAGTATATTTCTTCTTGCCGTAGTAGAGGGGGAATAAGAGCGGATAGCGCTTCGACTCTTTTTCACATAACGAGAAAGCATACGGAAATCTGTGCTTGCTCAGAAACAGTGTGGAGTGGAGCTCGGCCCATGTCGAGAGTCCGAGTCGGGGGGATTGGAGCCTCACGGACCCTCGACTTCCCGGGAGTCGTGAGTAATGCTGAAAATGGGGGTTGTAGAACCCCAAGGTTGTTAGAGATAAGAGATGTAAAATGGACACAATAATTATGCTAATAACCGTTTATTACGTCGCTCAAGAGCGATTAGTCGGCGCTGAGCCGAAAATAATGAGATTGTATAAATCGGTTAATAACATAAAATGGCGCTGAACAAAGTAATATATAAAGGTTTAGCGCTACAAAAGATTTATATAAAATAAATATTCAAATATTGTAACAAAACTGTCGCAATCGCCGTGAAAATAGGCCAAAACTGGACGCGGTGGTCGACGGACTTCACGAATTATAGGTCGAGATCCGAGATGCGCGGCACATATTTAAAGGCGCATCGTGTCGTTCGGTGGAGATGGTCCCGTCGCGCCGTGGTGTAAAACGGCGGCAGTTCAAAAAGGGGTTTATCAACAGTCGTCATTAGCGGTGTTGCGCGAGAGAGTAAGAGATTTAGAGAAGAAACAGAGGAACGCTGTGGAGAGGCTCGCCTGCGCTGCCTCTCCTCGCGTTATTGATTGATTGTTTTGGGATAAAAAGGTTGTGAGTTCGCCACGAAGGGGGGAATTCACGACAGCCCATGATGAGATAATAAACAAAAGACTAACTTGGAAGGGCATTTTTAAGACTATATTTTATTTTAGGATTTTCAAACGTTTTCCACGATCCTGATTACGGTACACAGCTTACCCAAATCAAGGGTTTGGAACTCTTTGAATTGATATCATTCAAAAAGTTGCGTTATGGACCTATTCATAGGAGGAAAAAAAAAACAAAAAAAAATGTTTTTTTTGTTTGTTTTTGTTTTTTTTTTCCTATTCATAGATGTCAAAAAATGTCAAACAATGTTAAAAAACGTTAAAAAATGTTTAAAAATGTCAAAAATTGAATCCTATGAATAGGTCCATTACACATGACACTAAATTACTGTCGAAACTCCATAATAGTGAACAAAAAAAGATGGAAAATAGTTAAAAACAGATAAAACATGAAAATAAAAACTTATTTTAGTGAAAACCGCTCGAAAAAACCCCCGACCCACCCAAAATCTCAGGTGGTCCTATCATTATTGGACGGTCGAAAAAGTGACTTTTTAGTGGTGTGCGGGGACGGAATATGGTAGAATCATTAAAAATTGGGCCCTGGGGTTATTTCGGATTCTGAATCGAATGGCATTTACAGATTTTTTATAACTTTCTTAGTTTTGCCAGAACGTCCAAAATCAAAGGGGGTCCTATCATTATTGGACGGAGTGTATCTCAAAAAATCGGCAATTTTCTGTTCTGTCTATTTATATTCCTTTTTTAATTGAATTCCCGGTTTTCAGTGTTTCCGACGCATTTTTAGATTCTGGGTTATTTTGGATTCTGAATCGAATGGCAACTAATAAGTTTTTGTCCAAAAACCCGAATTTTTTTTTTGGTACATGAAGAACGGATCGACTTTGTATTCTGTTTGCTCTAGCTCATATTGGGAAAGAAACTTTAAAAAACAGATATTATTCACAAAAAACCACTATTTCGAAAAAAGTACAAAAAATCAATGAGTCAGCCCACGGTAAACCAAACAAAAACAGGCGGTAAATTTTCACGGACCGTAAATGTCGTTTTGAATACCGTAAATGATTTACGCAGTAAACGATTTACTCTGCCCTTTACGCAGTAAACGTTCATGAATACGGCCTCTGATCGGCTAGGAATCATTTTGAGGGGAAGATGAAACATTATTTGGGAGGGGACGCGGAGTCTCAAGCTCCACAATTTGAAGGTCGTTGGCCCCATACTTGATGCACCCCTGGTTGGCATTCGCGACGAAAGCCTCTTTACGAACTTTATACAGGACAGTCAGCTCCTCTCGCGTCATGTCACGTCGCGCTTTGACTGGACGGGATCCCACTAGGTGCTTGGTGTATGTAAGTACGCCAACTAGATGAGAAATTGCGCAAGAACTCATCGCGATCGGCTTGACAAGTGAATTCAATTTTTTCAGTCACTCGGACCCACGGTGTTTGCGTTCCAGGCTTTAGTGGGAATCAGCTCCGCCCACTTTTTTTGCAAAATCCTCGAAAAAAAAATGTTTTTCTCTTTTTTTGAGCTGTAAAATTTGGCTTTTAGAAATTCCGAGAAAATAAACGGGCAGCAATATCATTTTCTGCATCTGCGCGTCAGTTCAAGTGTCTGCGTACTCGGCACCAAACGTTACGACAATTTTCAAAAAATTCGCAAATTGTAGGTGATTGCGTACAGTAAGAAAGATGCAAATGATGAGGATAAAAAAATGTTGAATGGAGCTCGGCTCGGCTCGCCGAGCTCCGAGCTCCGAGCTCACATTTGTTTTCAATTCGAGAAGAAGAGCTGAGTGTGGTGTGTTACGTGGTCATCGCGGAGTGTAATACGCGTGAGCAGGAGAAGAAGAAAGAGGCTAGTGCAGTGAGAAACACCCAGCTGATATATTATTTTTTGGCGTCTTTATTTATTTTCACTCCGGTATTGATTATGAGCGACTCAAATACAAATACGTGGGACCTGGTGGGCGTGGCAGATCAGCGCAAAAAGAGCCGCTCACCGTCGAGAGGAAGTCGTGTGGATCCGGAGGTATTTTTAGCTGATTTTTTGGAAAACCCCGCCCACTTTTTTACCATTTTTACCAACCCCATTTTCATTCAGATCCTAGTCGGCGCCGAGCTCGAGGCGCTTGGGCTCGGCAAAGAACAACTGAAAGAAGAGGCGCGCGAGCAGCGACGACAGAAAAAACAGCGGAGCAAGTCGCCGGCGCTCGAGAATATTCGCAAGACTTCGATTCACATTTTCCAAAAGTTTGGCGTCATTCCGAAGAAGAAGGATGACAGTGTGCTGCTGTATCGACACGATGATATTCCGGATTTGCCGTTGGACGCGTTTTGTGTCAGGTGCGTCTTTTTTGGGGTTGTAATGAGCACAGGCCTTGAGTTTAATGACTGCTCCAAACTTGCCCTAATCGCTTCCTGGCGCCAATTTTAAGCAAGAAAGGATCACTCTTGCCATATATCATGGCTAATAGCCATTCTCAAAAGATATTATCCATCTTTTTGGGACGTAATGGGCACAGGCTTTGGCGCTGTTTACCGCCGAACTCGAGCCGATCGCCCATTAGGTGCTCAATGTCCGTCAAAAGCGGCTATTAGCCATATTCAATGGCCATCAGCCATTTCCTATTGCTAATAGCCATTTTCAACGGCTATTAGCCGCCACATCCACGCCGAACATCCTCCATTTTCAGACCAAAAGAGTTCTTCGAGGAGCCCAAATTCTTCTTCTTCCGAGACATGGGACGTGAGCAGCAGAAAGCGGAGGTCAATGAGAAGTGGTGAGTGCGATAGAACTGCTATGGAATGAAACTGCTACCGAATAGAACTGCTAGAAAACTAAAAAATATATATTATTTCTGAATAACGGAACTACTAAAAATTGGAACTGCTAAAAATATAACTGCAACGACATAGAACTGCTAAACATTAGAACTGATACAAAATAGGACTGCTACCAAATAGAACTGGTAGGAAATGGAACTGATATGGAATAGAACTGCTACCAAATATAACTGCTAAGAAATAGAACTGATATGGAACAGAACTGCTACCAAATAGAACTGCTAAAATATAACTGCAACGACATAGAACTGCTAAAAATTAGATCTGATACAAAATAGGACTGCAACGACATAGAACTGCTAAACATTAGAACTGATACAAAATAGGACTGCTACCAAATAGAACTGGTAGGAAATGGAACTGATATGGAATAGAACTGCTACCAAATATAACTGCTAAGAAATAGAACTGATATGGAACAGAACTGCTACCAAATAGAACTGCTAAAATATAACTGCAACGACATAGAACTGCTAAAAATTAGATCTGATACAAAATAGGACTGCAACGACATAGAACTGCTAAACATTAGAACTGATACAAAGTAGGACTGCTACCAAATAGAACTGCTAAGAAATAGAACGGAAATGGGACAGAACCGCTACCAAATAGAACTGCTAAAATATAACTGCAACGACATAGAACTGCTAAAAATTAGATCTGATACAAACTAGGACTGCTACAGAATAGAACTGCTACGAAATGGAACTACTAAACATGAAACTTTTAAAAATTCGTAAATATCGGTGAAAAATCGATGAAAAGTCGCAAAACTAGGTAACAGTTCTATCAGAACTGTTACTAAATAGAACTGCTACAAAAGGAACTGTTACAAAATAGAACTGTTTAGAAATAGAACTGTTACGACAAAGAACTGTTACGACATATAACTGCTAAGAATTGGAACTGCTACAAAAAGGAACTATTTCAAAATAGAACTGTTTAGAAATAGAACTGTTACGACATAGAACTGCTACAAAAGGAACTGTTACAAAAAGGAACTGCTACAAAGTAGAACTGTTGAGAATCAGTACTGTTATGACACAGAACTACTAGGAAGTTGATCTACTAAAATGTAGAACCGATACGAAATGGGACTGCTACGAAATAGAACTGACATGGAAAAGAACGGCTAAAAAGAGCTGCTAGGAAATGGAACTGATACAAAATAGAACTGCTAAAAAAATAGAACTGCTAGGAAATAGAACTGCTGTGAAATAGAACTGGTAGGAAATGGAACTGTTAAATAACCTATAATTGTCCCAAAGAGAACTGCTGCAAAATAGGACTGCTACCGAATAGAACTGCTAGGAAATGGAACTACTACCAAATAGAACAGCTGCAAGGTAGATCTGTTAAGAAATACAACTGCTAAAAAATGGAACTGCCGTGAAATAGAACTGCTACGAAATGGAACTGCCATGAAATAGAACTGCTACCAAACAGAACTGCTAAAAATGGAACTGTTGAAAAATCGATAAAAAGCCGAAAAACTAAGTGACAGTTCTGTCAGAACTAGTACCAAATAAAACTGCTTCCAAATAGAACTGCTAGAAAATAGAACTGCTACTAAATAGAACTGCTACGAATCGGAACTGCTACGCAGAGAGCAAAAAAGCGTGCCGCTGAAAAAGGTGGCGTATAAAGGAAGCCAAATTCTGAGACTTTCTCGTTTTATGAGTACCAGTCCTGTTCCATAACAGTTCTATTTGGTAGCAGTTCTATTCGGCAGAAAATCGGACGATTTGAATCGAAGAGTGCTTCGTTGGCGGAGGGTCTAAATGACTTCTCGCCTGCATAACAGTTCCATTTGGTAACAGTTCCATTTTTAACAGTTCTGTTTTGTTAAAAAACCTTAGGGTGGGAGAGCAAAAATGCTAAGGCTAATAGCCATATATCCACCTATATTGTTCAGCTCCTACCTATTCCGCGGTACCTCTTTCGACCACGATGAACTTTTCGAACTACCGACTGAGCAATCACGAATCCCCGAATACGATCACTTTTGTCCGATTCACGGCTCGCGGCGACGAATCGTCCGAAATCAGTTGGTCACCATGCAGACACTTATGCACTCGGTGGACAGGGATGATGATGGAGAGGACTTGTCCTATTTGTACAGGTACGGACCGATTTTGTCTAACTGTCTAACTTCTCCTTGTGCCAGTCCGTATGGAAGCGTCTCACAAATGTCTGTCTGTTTCAGCCACGACTTGATCGCCAAGCTGATTCGAAAAAAGAAGAGGCAAATGTTGAGTGGAACTGAAAAAGAGCGGATAACAAAGATCAAGCGGAAAATTATGGTTAGTACTTTCTAATTCACAAAATTTCCAGTCAAAATATGCTTTAAAAACTGAAAAATCACGTACTTGGTGTTTGCGGACTTTTGAGGGTACAGTAACCCGGGAAAACTTTGAAATCTGCCGAAACTACGAAAACGGTGTAATTTAATCCAATTTTAGTGCTGAAATCCGTGAAAACACACAAAAAAAACAGAAACGACAAATATTGGTGTTTGCGGACTTTTGAGGGTACAGTAATCCAGGAAATTTTTAAATTTTTGACGAAAATTGAAAAATAGCGAAAATAATCTGG
Source organism: Caenorhabditis japonica (assembly GCA_963572235.1). Classification (NCBI taxonomy): domain Eukaryota; kingdom Metazoa; phylum Nematoda; class Chromadorea; order Rhabditida; family Rhabditidae; genus Caenorhabditis; species Caenorhabditis japonica. The sequence goes on along the minus strand of OY754344.1, from coordinate 3,218,294 downwards.
TTTTATCAAATTTCAACGCTAAAATATTTTGAAAAACTGACAAAAAAACCTAATTTCGGTGTTTGGGTTTTTTTACTTTCGAAGGTACAGTACTCCAAAAAATTTGAAAACCTTGGATTTTTTGAACAATGACAAAAATTTTTAAAAATAGTGAAACTTTATTCGAAATACGTGAATCGCTGAAAAAAAAAATGCTAAAACACCCGAATTCCGTGTTTGCGGACTTTTGAAGGTACAGTAATCCGTGGAAACTTACAAATCATTGAAAATATTCGGAGGTTATCGAAAAAATACAACAACTATCTGAATTTATCAATTTGTGATGCGAAAAAAAGAACAGAAAAATCACTAAAATGCGAAATTTGGTGTTTGCGGACTTTTGGGGTACAGTAATTCATGGAAATTTCAAAAAAGCAAAAAAAAAATATGGAAATGACGAAAATTATCTAATTTGATTGAATTTCAATAATAGAATACGTGAAAATCCAAACAAACGTTCCAGAAATGTTCGATTTGGTGTTTGCGGACATTTGAAGGTACAGTAATCCAGTAAGGATTCAAATCGGTGTAAAACTTTGAAAAATTTTATAAATGACGAAATTGCTCTGAATTTATTCATATTTGATGCTAAAACCTTTGAAAAGATAAAAAAAACCCAAAATTGGTGTTTGCGGACTTTTGAAGACAGAGTAATCCATGGAAATGTTTAAATTTTTGGGGAAATTTGAAAAATGTCAGAAATAGCAAAAATAATTAGGTTGTATCAAATTTCAATGCTAATATACGTAAAACACTAGAAAAATCACAAAATCATCAAATTCAGTGTTTGCAGACTTTTGAAGGTACAGTAATCCAAGAATATTAAAAGTTGCAGAAAAAAAACAAAAATAGTACAACTTTATTCAACTTGAATGCTAAATTACGTGAAAATGTTTCGAAAAAACACTAAGCACCCAAATTTGGTGTTTGCAGACTTTTAGGGTACAGTAATTCACGGAAATTTCTAAAATTTTCCGAAAGTACAAAGATCTTTTTTTTTAAACTTAATTATGATGCCAAATTACGCGAAAAAGCACAAAAACTAGAAAACAGAACACTAAAGGTGTTTGCGGACTTTTGAAGGTACCGTAACCCAATAATTTTTTTTCCGTTTAGTCAAACCTGTGGATCATCTCAGTGGCATTTCTGTTCCTTTTCACTGCGTTCAATGGTCTTCAAAATCTTCAAACGTCGGTGAATGGAGACCTGGGATCGGACAGTTTGGTGTAAGTGTGTACTATAGTTTTCTCTGCGTCTCCTCATGACCGCGGGCGAGGAACAGCGTGTGGCCGACTTTCGCGTCGCGGAAGTCCGTCCGTAAATCGACACTAACTGTCTTTTCTTACTTCCAGAGCCCTCTACCTCTCCCTAGCAATTTCCTCCCTCTTCGTACCCTCCTTCATGATCAACCGTCTCGGCTGCAAACTCACATTCCTCGTCGCCATCTTTGTATACTTCCTCTATATTATCATAAATCTCCGCCCTACATACTCCTCAATGATCCCCGCCTCGATATTCTGCGGAATCGCCGCCTCATGCATCTGGGGGGCCAAATGCACGTATATCACCGAGATGGGCATACGGTACGCCACGTTGAACTTTGAAAGTCAATCTACCGTCATTGTCAGGTAGCAGTTTCCTTTTAGCCGTTCTACTTCAAGTAAATCTGTTCAGATTTTTCGGCTACTTTTTCATGATCGTTCACTGCGGTCAGGTAGTTGGAAATGTGGTTTCCTCGTACATTTTCACATTGTCCATGTCCGGAATGATCAGGCAGCCGGAGGATGCGATTTACGACACGTGCGGGTACCAGTTCCCCAAAAATTTGACGGAGCTGTCGGATCTTGCGGAGAGCAACTTGGCGAGACCGCCTCAGAAGGTTTATGTGGCAGGTGAGGGTTGAAAATGGGCTTAAAATGGGAGGGATAGTGTAGAGCTCTATTGCACGCCATCTACCGATGCGTGCAAAAAAAAATTTACCCTCGGCCGGGATTGAACCTGCGACCTTGAGATCGAAAGGGAGCACTGCTAGCCACTAGGCCAGCACAGCGAGACAGTCTACTGGGGACGCGCTCTGCGCATTCTAGTCAGTTGGCCTAGTGGCTAGCAGTGCTGCCTTTGAATCTTAAGGTCGCGGGTTCGATTCCCACCAAGGGTAAACATTTTTTGCGAGCAGCGTTTTTCGAGGCAAATATTGTAAAAAAAACGCTGCACAACAAACTTAAGGCATGTGGATAAACTGGAAAACGACAGGAAACCGTTTCCCAAAATACAAGTTAGGAAAATTCGGATTTTTGTATGATAACGGTGAGAAACGCAGAGAAACAGGCAACCCACTTTTCAGTGCAGTGGACCTCTGAAGAGGCCAGAAAACACTTGCAAAAATAGTTTTACCACCGACCGGAATCGAACCTGTGACCTCAAGATCAAAATGCAACACTGTTAGCCATTAGGCCAAAGCGCGCGCAGAGTGACAGTGGCGGTTGGAGAATGCGCCGCGCCGCTTGGCCTAGTGGCTAGCAGTGCTGCCTTTGAATCACAAGGTCGCAGGTTCGAACCCCGACTAGACCAAAACATTTTGCGAGTATAATTCTGCCCTCCTTCGATTATTAAATAGTCTTTTGGCGTCTCCCGGCCAGACAATAAAAGGTTGGCAAAAAATACCTTTTAGGAGATGTCGAACGACAACCACAAACTTAAGAGAGACCAAAAAAAACTTGCGAAAAAAATTTACCCTTGGTGGGGATCGAACCTGTGACCTCTAGATTAAAAGGCAGCACTGCTAGCCACTCGGCCAACTGACTAGAATGCGCAGAGTGGCTCCTCAGTCGACTGTCTCGCTGTGTTGGCCTAGTGGCTAGCAGTTCTGCCTTTGAATCACAAGGTCACGAGTTCGCTCCCGGCCGAGGGTAAACATTTTTTTGCGGAACTCATTCAGACTTCTATTGAGTTTTCTATAGTCGCGGGGCGTCTTTTAAACAATTTTTCTTGAACGATGCTAGGAACAAACAATTTTATGATAAAACAAGCTTGCAGCTTGTGGCGACTAAGTCGCCTTCGTCAAATATTTATTTTTATTAATTTTTGTTTTTTTTTAATAGAAATGGTAATTATTTCTTTTCCCTATTTCTCTTAAGTTCTCGTGACCCTTGTGGTATAGTGGTTAGCACGTTTGAACGTCAATCTAGAGGTCGAGAGATCGAGTTTTGTCGACTGCAAACTCGTGTGTGAGACACACAAACAAACACACAGACTAATCTAAAATTTTCTATATAAGAAAGATAAGTCCAAAACAACAATAATTTCCCCTTTCAGTTTGCCTCGCCTACCTGGCCTGCGTGATCATCAGTGGTATGATTGTGAGCATGTTTCTCAACGCTCTAATGAAAGATGCTCGTAATCGAAAGACCACTCAGAAATTCAACTCGGAAATCATCCAACTCATGCTGGGACACCTGATCAAACTGAAATACATGCTTCTGGTACCGCTCACCATTTTTAACGGTCTAGAACAAGCGTTTTTGGTCGGGGTGTACACCAAGGCGTTCGTCGGGTGTGGCTTGGGAATCTGGCAGATTGGATTTGTGATGGCTTGCTTTGGAATCTCGGATGCAATTTGCTCATTGGTTTTTGGGCCGCTCATTAAACTATTCGGACGGATGCCTCTTTTCATGTTTGGCGCCGTTGTTAATCTTTTGATGATTGTTACTTTGATGGTACTGTAGTTTTCACTCTTTTTTGTTGTCCTCTTTAATCTGACCTGAAAGCTTTTAGGTCTGGCCACTGAATGCCGCTGACACTCAAATCTTTTACGTGGTCGCAGCGGTGTGGGGAATGGCTGACGGGGTGTGGAATACACAGATTAATGGTACGTAATTTGTGTGATTCTGTGTATAATAAGAATACGTACGGTTCCAGGATTCTGGGTGGCGCTTGTTGGTAGCAAGTCTCTCCAATTTGCATTCATGAAATACCGTTTCTGGGAGTCGTTGGGGATAGCGGTTGGATTTGCTCTTATACGGTAAGTTCGCAGAAAAATGGATTCGTCCGCAAACACCGTGGCGCAACAAGTTTTCTCGAAAATGAAATCATAGAAGTTTATGATTTGGATACCAAAGAATAGAGAATCTTCTGGAGAACGTTGCGAAAAAATTTGAAAAAGTTCCAAGAGCCAGTTTTTGAGAAAAATGTTTTTTTTTTTATTTCTCAAAAATGAAACCATACAGGTTTATGATTTTTATATCAAAAATAGCAAATCTTTAGGAGAACGTTGTGAATAAGTTTCAGAAAATTCCAAGAGCTAGTTTTTGAGAAAAATGTTTTTTTCTAATTTTGTCGAAAATTAAATCATAGAAGCTTAACATTTTAATATCAAAAGATAGCAAATCTTTAGGAGAAAATTGTGAAAAAATTTCAGAAAATTCCAAGAGCTAGTTTTTGAGAAAAATGTTTTTTTTTCTAATTTTCTCAAAAATGAAATCATACAGGTTTCTGATTTTTATATCAAAATATAGCAAATTCTCTGGAGAACGTTGTGGAAAATTTTTTTCCAAGAGCTAGTTTTTGAGAAAAATGTTGTTTTTTTTATATTTCTCAAAAATGAAATCATACAAGTTTATGATTTTTATATCAAAAGTAGAGAATCTTCTGGATAATGCTGAAAAAATTTCAGAAAATTCCAAGAGCTAGTTTTTGAGTAAAGTAGTTTTTTCAAATTTTCTCAAAAATTAAATCATACAAGTTTATGATTTTGATACTAAAAAGTAGAGAATCTTCTGGATAACGTTGTGAAAAAGTTTCAGAAAATTCCAAGTGCTAGTTTTTGAGAAAAATGTTTTTTTTTCTATATTTCTCAAAAATGAAATCATACAAGGTTATGCTTTTGATACCAAAAGATAGCAAATCTTTAGGAGAAAATTGTGAAAAAATTTCAGAAAATTCCAAGAGCTAGTTTTTGAGAAAAATGTTTTTTTTTCTAATTTTCTCAAAAATGAAAGCATACAAGTTTCTGATTTTTATATCAAAAAATAGCAAATCTTCAGGAGAACGTTGTGGAAAATTTTTAGAAAATTCCAAGGGCCAGTTTTTGAGAAAAATGTTGTTTTTTCTATATTTCTCAAAAATGAAATCATACATGGTTATGCTTTTGATACCAAAAAATAGAGAATCTTCTGAAGAACGTTGTGAAAAAAATTGAGAAAGTTCCAAGAGCTAGTTTTTGAGAAAAATGTTTTTTTTTTCTAATTTTCTCAAAAATGAAATCATACAAGTTTCTGATTTTTATATCAAAAAATAGCAAATCTTCAGGAGAACATTGTGGAAAATTTTTAGAAAATTCCAAGAGCTAGTTTTTGAGAAAAATGTTGTTTTTTCTATATTTCTCAAAAATGAAATCATACATGGTTATGCTTTTGATACCAAAAAATAGAGAATCTTCTGAAGAACGTTGTGAAAAAATTTGAGAAAGTTCCAAGAGCTAGTTTTTGAGAAAAATGTTTTTTTTTTCTAATTTTCTCAAAAATGAAATCATACAAGTTTCTGATTTTTATATCAAAAAATAGCAAATCTTCAGGAGAACATTGTGGAAAATTTTTAGAAAATTCCAAGAGCTAGTTTTTGAGAAAAATGTTGTTTTTTCTATATTTCTCAAAAATGAAATCATACATGGTTATGCTTTTGATACCAAAAAATAGAGAATCTTCTGAAGAACGTTGTGAAAAAAATTGAGAAAGTTCCAAGAGCTAGTTTTTGAGAAAAATGTTTTTTTTTTCTAATTTTCTCAAAAATGAAATCATACAAGTTTCTGATTTTTATATCAAAAAATAGCAAATCTTCAGGAGAACATTGTGGAAAATTTTTAGAAAATTCCAAGAGCTAGTTTTTGAGAAAAATGTTTTTTTTTTCTAATTTTCTCAAAAATGAAAGCATACAAGTTTCTGATTTTTATATCAAAATATAGCAAATTCTCTAGAGAACGTTGTGAAAAAGTTTCAGAAAGTTCCAAGAGTTAGTTTTCGAGAAAAAGTTTCAGAAAGTTCCAAGAGTTAGTTTTCGAGAAAAAAATTTATTAAAAAAAATATCTTTCAGCCACGTCACAGTGGAAGTCTACCTGCTCATCACCTTTTTTGTCCTGCTCCTCGGAATGTGCGGATTTGTGGCAATTGAGAATTTTGAGAATATTGAGGTAATTTTTGTCTAACCGTCTAACTATCTTTAAAACTGCGATGACGGGCGCGACGTTATCAATGGAGCGCAATATAGATTTCTGCGCCCCAAAAGCCTCAAATATGTACTTTCAGAGCGTCTGTGAAGCTGTGAAACGTGCCTACTGCTCCGCAAAGCCTCGCCAACAGGATTGTATTAGTGAATTTTGATTTTTTGTATTTTTTTTTCTATTTTCTGTTGTTCTGTGATAAATCATAATTTAAAAAAAACGATAACGATAGTCTGAACTTAACTTATCCGAACCAGTTCCCCACCATTCTTCTTCCATGTTGCATTTTGGCTTATCGGTGAATAACACGATGCGGCGTGGCGTGGCGTGGCGCGTCGCGTCGCGCCACACATTGCATTGCCATCCATTACGCATCTCCTTTCATTTCCGCAAAACACTGTCATTTATGTCATAGATGACGCTTCGGTTCGGTTCGCTTTGAACGTCAAAATGCAACTTTTTTTCTAATCTTTCATGTCTAGTCAAAACCTTCTAAAAACGAGGAAAACACCCATTTCTCGACATGAAAGCACTATTCCCATCACTTCCCTGAGAAAAAGCGAACAAATTCCACCCAAAAATCGTAAAAATCGCTGTTTTCTAAAAAGTCCGCAATCACGGGGTGTCAACCTTGTTGAACGCGTAATAGGTTCGCCTTGGTAGGTGCCTCGGCACGCCGACCTTCTCATTGCCAATGCGACCAGAGTGTATCGCCGCTTCCGTAGCGCAGTAGGCAGCGCGTCAGTCTCATAATCTGAAGGTCGTGAGTTCGAGCCTCACCGGGAGCAAGTGCTTTTTGTTAACTTTTTTGGCGCGTGAGGGGGAGAGGGGGTTGGTACTTGTTTGATCAGTGACGATGCTAACCATGTAGATTTACTGGTTATGGTGTGTCTACGCGAAGGGCGGTCTGGTCTCGTCAAAAACAACTCGCATGTTCTTCTTTTCCCTCTTTTGTCTGTGACTACTGTCTACCAATCAATCGATAAAATCTTCATTACTAATTGTAAGATAAAAAATGAATGAGTGAATGAATACAGTACTCAAAAATTGGTAAAACCCGATGTTTCTTAACAATGACACATTTTCTTCTTTCTTCTTTGTTTTCCTCCTACTTCTTCGTCGCCATTGCTGACCTCTTGTCGACATCTTTTTCCTCTCTTTCTCTCTCACTCTCTCGTTGCCGGTATCTCGATTAAATTCTATTGTCCGTCACGTCACCCGCTTACCTACCTACCTGCAAAAAATGAAACGAAACCCAAAAAACGAACCGACGGTCAATCATTCGGTCTCAATTCCGCATACCCATACCTATAACTCCATGGCTGTCACAGACCCATTTAGTCTAATTGATAGAACCAATTAGTTTTTGGCCACTGGGAATTTCCGTTCAGATGGGGGCGTCTTCCTGTCTGTAATGGCAAAAAGAAACGAAACAAACCCCGTGGTTTTTTTTAAATTTTATCGGTTTTCAGTCAATTTGAAGGTTTTTTTTGCTAAACATTTTCCATTCACCTATTAGCAATCTCTCCCGAAGGTAGAAACATGCTCGCAAAAAAAGTTTTGCCTAGGCCGGGTTCGAACCTGTGACCTTGTGATTGTAAGGCAGCAGTGGTAACCACTAGGCCGGCGCGCGCAGAAAGCGGAATAGTGCTTCCCGCCCACGGCGCCCGCTTCCTTGGCCTACTGGCTAGCAGTGTTGCCTCTGATTCTCGAAGTCACGGGTTCAATTCCTGCTAGACCGAATTATTTTTGCAATCATTTTTTTGTCTCCTGTTGACACTTTTGACACCCGAATCGTGATGATACCCGCTGCTTCGTGGGCGGGGTTTCACAGATGTAGCAACTCGATCCATTACCCAAGATTTCTCCCAATTTTTGTCCCACTTTTTCCTCCTCTCACTCCTCCTCCTTCCGTGTCCCAATTTGTCATTTTCTGTATAAATTATCCCCGCCATTTCCCTTCGTATTCCAGATGGCTGTCGTCGCGTCGACATCCGACGATTTTTACGCAAATCTCGCGTTTGAATCAACTGCACAGATTCGAGTTCCAAAAAATGCAGAGGAGAATCGGAGGCTCAAATTTGGTCATCAAGAGGATGATAATGCGGACATTGCGTATTTAAATATCCCTATTATCGTGCCTTCAGTTATGTTCACGATTCTCTCGTTTGGCTGCTTTATAGGTAATTTATCTTGTGCCGCGCTCTTTACTAATCGTCTTAGTTTCCACCAGAGATTTATTATGGTGAACTTGGGAGCGGAGAAGGCACAGACAGTGAGACAGTGACGGATGAAGCAAAACGAATATTAAAAACGCGAAAAACGTCAAAAAACCGCTTACAAAAAAAATTTGGTCTAGACGGGAATCGAACCCGCGACCTTAAGACTCAAAGGCAGCAATGATAACCATTAGGACGCCTTGCGCAGAAGGCCAGACGGTGGCGCCGCGCACTCCCCCAGCGGCACTGTCTCGCCGTGGTGGCCAAGTGGCTAGTAGTGCTGCCTTGAAATCTGAAGGTCACGAGTTCGATTCCCACCGAGGGAAATTTTTTTTGTGGACCTTATTCTGGCTTCTACCGAGTATGTGCTTCTCTTTGGACGTCCATTAAACGAGTTTTTTTTTTTTTTTTTTTTTTTTTTGTAAAAAAAAATTTAGAAAAAATTTAAACTATTGGGAAGAAGCCAAACAACTATCAAAAACTCAAAAAGACCAGAAAGCGCAATCAAAATCAGAAAGACGTCGCGAAGAATATCAACAAAACATTTTGCTCTCGGCGGGAATCGAACCTGCGACATTGAGATTCGAATGCAGCACAGCTAGCCACAAGGCCACCTTGCGCAGAAGGCGCGGCCCACTCCCCCAGCGGCCCTGCCTCGCTATGCTGGCCTAGTGGCTAGCAGTGCTGCCTAGGAATCTCACGGTCGCAGGTTCGATTCCCGAGGAGAACAAAAATTTTTTGCGAGCATTTTTCTTGCCTACATCGAGTTTCTTATAGTCATTCAATGTCTCCTACTAGGATTTTCGCCAAAAAAATCTTCAACCAAAATTTTAACTAGTTGCACGCCAAACGACTAAGCTTTCCACGGCGGGCGTTTTTTGCCCGTCCGACCCGTTTGGGGAAAGGGCCGTCCGATCCCCGGCGAAAAAGAAAAATGCCCGCGTGAAATGTTTACTATTTTTTCCAACTATTCAAAAAATGGAATAAAAAAGTTCACGCATTTTCTGCAATTATTTTCAACTTCCCGTGACAAAATATTATTTTCTATGATTCCACATTTGCCAACGCGATATGCCCTTATTTCTATCCTAGGAAACCGTCACGTAACATTGCGGACCGGGCAATGCGGACGGGCAGCGTGCACCCGTTTTCCGGACGGGTAACGGACGTTTTCGGACGGCACGTCCATGGTGGAAAGCTTACAAACGACAATAAAAAACTCAAAAAGGCCAGAAAGTGCACTTAAAACCAGAAAGACGTCGAAAAACGCACAACAAAAAAATTTTGCTCTCGGCGGGAATCGAACCTGCGACATTGAGATTCGAATGCAGCACAGCTAGCCACAAGGCCACCTTGCGCAGAAGGCGCGGCCCTATCTTGCTATGCTGGCCTAGTGGCTAGCAGTGCTGCCTAGGAATCTCAAGGTCGCAGGTTCGATTCCCGCCGAGAGCAAAATTTTTTTGTTGAGCGTTTTTGCGACTTCTTTCTGGTTTTTATTGTGGTAGAGCGTGCCATTTCGCATAATTTTATACATTTTACAATTTAGGCGCCATTTTAACGTCCCTTAAAACCGATTACATACCCGACGAACGAGAATTGTTGCGTGGATTTATAGTACGGTATGGCAGTAGTCGGTTTCGATGTAATGTGAGTATATATTTCTCACGCTTTTTCAAAAATGTTCCACCTAACTTTCTGATTACAGTCAACAATCCCATTCCCAAAAGACGGTCTACCATCAGTGCTCCATCTATTCGAGTTAAATGTGATTGGTAACGTACTTTTCCGCTACGCCACGTGTATTCCCATTGTCATGCGAATATTTAATGCAATTACTGTCCGAAACTTATTACGCCAAGAGTACGGTTGGAAGTTCACGAATCTGCACAAAGTGATGGCCGACTCGATTCCAGTTTTCACCGCATTGGAGACATTGATGATGGCTTTGTTTAGCATTGTCACTGTGCACGAAGACTTTCCAGAAGCGAATAGATTCTTTAAAGTTGTTTTTGCAATGGGATCGGTGGTGAATATGCTTGCCACGACGATTGTCATGTTTCAATTCTCGTCTAATACAGAGAGTGTAAGCCGAATTGTAGCGCAGAATCATAAAAATTGCGTTTTCAGACCTGGGACACTTTTTCGATTAGTTTAAAAGTGTTGTGCCTGTTCGTCTACGCCTACTTTATGCCACAGTATATACAATTTCATCAGTCAACGCTCACATTTCCGATTTGTCATTCTTACAGTAAGTTGCGCGAAATCGGGAAAACCCGGGGAATGGGCCCACCCCTGTTTTACAGCACTTTTTCTACAGAACTCCACCAAAAACATATAAAGTAGTGAGCTCTGACGCACTCAAAACTTGAAGAAACTTTGAAAAAATTTTTGCAAAAAAATGTTACCCCCGACCGGAATCGAACCCGTAACCTTGAGATCGAAAGACAGCACTGCTAGCCACTAGGCCAAGAGGGCAGAAAGCCGGCGGCGCACTCTCTCGCAGGTGGGTCTCGCTGCGTGGCCTTGTGGCTAACAGCGCTGCCTTTCGATCTCAAGGTCACAGGTTCGATTCCCACCTAGACAAAATTTTTTTTGCGGATAAGTTTTTGCCCTATTTCGAGTTTTTGGTAACCGGGATACCCAAATTCGAACGATTTAAACGATTTTTGTGAAAAAAAAACGTGTAAATCGCACTGAAAACTTTAAAAAGGGCAAAAAACAGTTCGCAAAAAAATTTTATCCCCGACCGAAATCGAACCCGTAAACTTGAGATCCAAAGGCAGCAGTGTTAGCCAGTAGGCCAAGAGAGCAGACAGCCGGCGGCGCTCTCTCTCGGCGCTGCTGGCTTGCTGTCTGCGCTACTTGGCCTAGTGGCTAGTAGTGTTGGCTTTCGATCTCAAGGTCCCAGGTTCGATTCCGGCCAAGGACAACATTTTTTTCGAGCATAGTTTTGGCCTCTCTTGAGTTTTTGCTCGTTGGAATGTTCAAATCCTAGCGGTTTAAACTATTTTTATGAGCAAAAATGATGTGAAAATCAAATTATTTATGTAAAAATCAGCGAAAAAAAACTTACAACTTGCAAAAGAAGCTAGGGGCGAAGAGGCATGGCTTATTCCCCGGTTTTGTAAGGATTTTTTAAAGGAGTTAACATTTTTTCGTGTTTTTTTTTTGCAAAGTGAAAGATTGGTTTCCCACACATTTTTGAGCATTATTTTCGCTAAATATCGAGTTTTGCACATCGTGGCTCAAGAATTTATGAGAAGAGGAAAAAACAAGCAAAAACGCCGGTTTTCCAGGCCAAAACACCTCCTTTTTGACCATATAATTCAAAAAACCTGCAAAACTACCTGTTCTATCTCACTGAAAACTTTAAAAAGGTCAAAAAACAGTTCGCAAAAAAATTTTACCTCCAATCGGAATCGAACCCGTGACCTTGAGATTCAAAGGTAGCACTGCTAGCCACTAGGCCAATACAGCGAGACAGTGCCGCTGGGGAGTGCTCTGCGCAACTGTCTCGTCTTTCGCTCAAGGTGGCCTAGTGGCTAGCAGTGCTACCTTTTGATCTCAAGGTCCCAAGTTCGAACCCCGCCAAGACATTATTTTTTTGCGAGACTTAAACGCATTTGGGAGCAAAAAACCGCTCGCAAAAAAATGTTACCCTCGGCGGGAATCGAACCCGTGACCTTGACATTCCTAGGCAGCACTGCTAGCCACTAGACCAAGAGAGCAGACAGCCGGCGGCGCACTCTCACAACCAGCGCGCCCCAGCCTGGATCTTGGCCTAGTGGCTAACAGCGCTGCCTTTCGATCTCAAGGTCACAGGTTCGATTCCGGTCGAGAGCAAAATATTTTTGTGGTTATAATTTTGCCCTCTTTTGAGTTTTTGCTAGTCGGGATACCCAAATTTTAGCGATTTTAACAATTTTTGTGAGCCAAAAACGTGTAAAAATCAATTTTCATTCCATAGCTGACTCGCACGAACTAGTAATATAATGAAAGTTTCAGTGCCCCACCTATTCGCCATGATGGAATACGCCATAATCGTCGCCTACGCCCTATTCCACCTCTCCTTCCTCATCGATCTCCGCCACGTGTCATTCATCTGTTTCCCCCGTTCGTCCAGCGGCGAGTGCGAACCAATCGATCCGGAAAACTACCGGAAAGGCGGCCGATACGAGCATTGCCGCGCGTTCGAGTACAATCAACGGCGGATAATGAGCCTTTAATTTATTGAAATTTTGAGAAAAACGACATGATATATGAAGATTAAAATAAATAAAAAATCAATAAAACAAAAATGATAATCATTGCTCAGCTTCACCGAAAATATAAGATTATGGAACACGCCATTATTACATGAAAAGGACAGATAAAAAATCGGAAAAAAAGGAAAAATGAAAACCAAAAAAATAGGTACCCGTACTTCTCTACACGTGCCTCTATGACCCAGAGAGCAGAAAAAAATCGGGGGGAAATGGGAAATGAAGTGATAAAAAAGGTATCAGCACAGGTATATCGCAAAATCGCCTATTAACCAGAAAAAATGGCTATTATCCCAAACTCTTTTCTCGCTCTTTTTTTTTCACTTTTTTCCTGTCACATTATGCCCAAAAATCGATGGCTAATAGCCACAAAATCCCAGAAAGACAAAAGATTTTTCGAAACGGTGACTTTGAGATTATAAGGCAGAACTGCTAGCCACTAGACCACCTCACTGTGTTGGCCCAGTGGCTAGCAGTGTTGACTTTGAATCACAAGGTCGCAGGTTCGATTCCCGCCCAGAACAAAATTTTTTTGCGAGCATTTTTCTGGCCTAAATCGAGTTTCTTATAGTCATTCAATTTATCCTACTAGGATTTTCGCCAAAAAAACTTCAACAAAAATTTTAACTAGTTTCACGCCAAACGACAATAAAAAACTCAAAAAGGCCAGAAAGTGCACTCAAAACCAGAAAGACGTTGCGAAAAATTTCAACAAAAAAATTTTGCTCTCGGCAGGAATCGAACCTGCGACATCGAGATTCGAATGCAGCACAGCTAGCCACAAGGCCACGCAGAAGGCGCGGCCCTGTCTCGCTATGCCGGCCTAGTGGCTAGCAGTGCTGCCTAGGAATCTCACGGTCGCAGGTTCGATTCCCGCCGAGAGAAAATTTTTTTGTTGAGCGTTTTTGCGACTTCTTTCTGGTTTTTATTGTGGTAGAGCGCGCCATTTCGCATAATTGTATCTTTCTACGCTATTTGCGGTATACCTGTGTGGGCGCGACTAATAAAAATGACAACAAAGATTACGGTAGCCCCAAAAAAGATTAGATTACTCGTCATCGTCCGACAACGGCTCGTACACCAAATTCCTGCACGGACCGCCCGTGTACTCTCTGACAGATTTGATGCCATTCTCGCCAATCACCAACTTTTTGCCAGTGATAATCGGCTGCACAATCAGTTTTCCCTCGGCGCGCCAGTCGATCAGCGTTTTGTGTTTGCTGTCTGGAAAAAAAGAGCACGAATGCGTGATAGATCGATTATGTGTGGGTGACCAAAAAAAAAAAAATAAATAAACCTACCCCTTGGCGGAGGAAGTCTGCACGGATCAATCTGCCGGAGAGCCGCCCGATCGTCGTCGTCAGACGCCGAAGACACGTCGCTGATGGATTTTGTCGTCGACGACGTCGTCACCACGACGGTTTGAGGAGCTGGCGCTGGCGGGGGCGCCGCTGTTTGAACGGCCACTGATGGTGAGGGTTGGGCGATTGGCACACTGGGCTGTGGATGGTGGATAATGTGGGAGCCGATTGAAGAGGCGACTGTGGACGTCTGTGGAATTGCCAAAGAGGTGATCGGCTTTGCGGTGAGGTGTTGGGCAAACGGGCTCTCAGTGGTTGGAATGGGGCGCGCAATTTCGTGGGGGCGCTGGAAAAGTTGTAGGGTAAAAATTGTGTAAATTTCATTGGCGAATTTACAACATTTTGAAATGGCAATTGCCGAAATTTCAAAATCACTGTTTGAGAATTGCCGGAATTGCCACATTGCCGAAATGTCAATTTGACAATTGCCGGATTATGGAAATTTAAAAATTTTCGCCTGAATTTCCATTTGGCGATTGCCGGTTTGCCGAACTTTCTAAATCTCGGAATGGAAATTGCCGGTCTGGCAAAATTTGCAACTGACAATGGCCGGATTGTCATAATTAAGAAATTTAAAATCGGCATTTGTCAAATAGCCGAAATTTCAAATTTTTAAATTGACAATTGCCGGTTTGCCGGTTTGCCGAAAATTGTCAAATTACTGAAATTTTAGCATTGACGCATTGTAAAAATTGCTGTGCTTCAAAAAATTGTGATTCGGCAATTTTAGAGTTGCGGAACTGGCGCAAATTGTCAAAATTTCAACTAGGCCATTACCAGATTGCGGAATTCCCGAATAGGCGAATTAAAAAAAACAACCGGATTGTCGAAATTAAAAATGGGCAATTGCCGGATTGTGGAATTGCCAGATTGCAAAAATTTCAATTTGACAACTGCCGGATTATGGAAATGTCAAAATTTCGAATTGACAACTGTCGAATTGCCGAAGAGAGCCAGAATTTGAAATCGGCCATTGCCAGTTTGCTAAAACTGCCAAAATTTTCAACTCACTATTTGAAAATTACCGGAATTGTTACTGGTAATTGCCGGATTGGAAGAAAGACAAAATTTCCAACTGAGGATTGCCGAAATTTCAAATCACCAATTGCCGGATTGGTGAAACAAGCGAAATTTTCAAATCACAATTTGAAAATTGCCGGAATTGTTACTGGTAATTGCCGGATTGCAGGAAAGACAAAATTTCCAACTGAGGATTGCCGAAATTTCAAATGGCCAATTGCCGGATTGGTAAAACTGCCGAAATTTTCAAATCACTATTTGAAAATTGCCGAAATCTCAACTTTACAATTGCCGGAGATCCGAAAATGGCCAGATTGCCGAAATTTCAAATGGCCAATTGTCGGATTGCTAAAACTGCCGAAATTTTCAAATCACTATTTGAAAATTGCCGGAATTGTTACTGGTAATTGCCGGATTGCAGGAAAGACAAAATTTCCAACTGAGGATTGCCGAAATTTCAAATGGCCAATTGCCGGATTGGTAAAACTGCCGAAATTTTCAAATCACTATTTGAAAATTGCCGAAATCTCAACTTTACAATTGCCGGAGATCCGAAAATGGCCAGATTGCCGAAATTTCAAATGGCCAATTGTCGGATTGCTAAAACTGCCGAAATTTTCAAATCACTATTTGAAAATTGCCGGAATTGTTACTGGTAATTGCCGGATTGCAGGAAAGACAACATTTCCGACAGAGGATTGCCGAAATTTCAAATGGCAAATTGCCGGATTACCTAAAACTGCCGAAATTTTCAAATCACTATTTGAAAATTGCCGAATTGCCGAAATCTCAACTTTACAATTGCCGAAGTTCCGAAAATGGTCAGATTGCCGAAATTTCAAATGGCAAATTGCCGGATTGCCTAAAACTGCCAAAATTTTCAAATCACTATTTGAAAATTGCCGAATTGCCGAAATCTCAACTTTACAATTGCCGGAGATCCGAAAATGGCCAGATTGCCGGATTGCTAAAACTGGCGAAATTTTCAAATCACTATTTGAAAATTGCCGAATTGCCGAAATCTCAACTTTACAATTGCCGGAGATCCGAAAATGGCCAATTGCCGGATTGCTAAAACTGCCGAAAATTTCTAAATCACTATTTGAAAATTACCGGAATTGTTACTGGTGATTGCCGGATTGCAGGAAAGACAAAATTTCCAACTGAGGATTGCCTAAATTTCAAATGGCCAATTGCCGGATTGCCAAAACCGCCGAAATTTTCAGATCACTATTTGACAATTAGTTGCCGAAGGCAGGCCCCACCCATACCCTGTAGCGTAGAAGGCGCGCGCGGGACCACGCAACGAGGCTCCGATATACCGTCACCCTCGATTTAGCGATCCACGCACACGGGCGTTCGGGACCAATTTGGTTTTGTTTTTCGAAGGGGTTTTTTGTTTGTTTTTTGGTGTGATCTTTTTGGTTTTTGTTTTCTTTTCTTGTTCTCTAATTTTGTTGGCTTAATAAAAGCTATCGCTCTTACGAACCCGTCTTTCTCTCTTTAAATTTTGTTGGAACCCAAAAACCCCTTATAAACAGCGGGTTACGTGGGGGCCGAAAACCGGTATTGGATTATTCTTGGAGGTCTTTGATTATTGCGCAGTGGTTTTGAAGAAACCCCGCACATTTCGAAGCTTTCCGGAAAATTCGATAAATTTAACGAAAATTGAATAGTTTTCGTTGAATTTTGAACTCTAAATTGGTTTTGGAAAAATTTCGAATAATTTTAGTTGGGTCTTGAAGAGATCCAGCGTAATTCGAGACTTTCCCAGACTAATTCCTACCGTCCGCGAAATTTGAATAAATTTCGTCGACTGTCAATTTTCATTGGTCGAAGACCGCAGAAATTTGCGAACACTCGTTTCAGTGGTTGAAAACCGCTGGAATTAGCACACAACTTTTGAATAAAAGTTTGCTTGCAGACAATGGACGAGTACGTGGAGACGATGGATGGCGTTTTGGAGCTGGAAGTGGAGGAAGTGGAGGACCGAGCAACCGGTGCGGCGGCGGTGAAGGCGGAGGCGGCGGCAACAATCGGCGAGTCGACGACAGGCACCGCGGAGGAAGAGTTGCTGCGCGAAATGGATATGGTGAGCTTTAAAGTTATGCGAAAAAGAATAAAGGGATTTGCGAAATTTGTGGCGTCGGCCACAGAAGTGGAGCAGCAAACCAGGCAAAAAATCGCGATGATGACGAAATGCTCAGAACGGCAAAAGGAGCTGATTTTGGCACCAGTGGCAAAGTTCGGCAGAGAACTGCTGGAACGTTTCGAAGAGATGGGTGGCGACGAGTGGCCGCGGTCGGTGCTGCGAGTTATGCGCAAATTTGGCCTGGAAAGTGTGGAAGAGTTGCGCGAAGCGTGTGAGCAAGCCGCCAGATGCCGGGAACAAGGGGACATCATTGATAATCTGAAACAGAAGCTTGACAAACAGAATAATGAGAAAATTTTGTTGCAGGAGGCGTGGAAAGAGGAGAAGAAGAAGCTCGAGGCACAGATGGAGAAGCTCAAGGAGCAGCACCGGATGGCCGAGGAGAACGTCGAACGACTCAAGAAGGCGCTGAAGGAGGAGAGAAAAGTGGCCGAGGGAAACAAGAGCAACCTCCAGCATTGCACGGGTGAGTTCGAAAATTTGTGGCAAGAAAATGATGAAGAAGTTCAGGAGCGCTGTCGGAGACGCGGAGGAGCCTACGAGTGCTCGAGGAGATCGTGGGGAAAGGAGGAAGCAAGAGGAGCAGAAGGTAAGCGATTTGATGATAATTTGAGTGAAAACTGGCGCGCGAAAGTAGAAGAGTGGGAAATGGAATCGCGGAGTTCAAGAAATAGTGGCATGAAGGAAATGGTGCAGTGCATGAGCAAAATGATGAAGTCATCTGCACTGCCTGAACCGAAGACGTTTGATGGTTCTGGGGAATTCGGCGAATTCAAACGCGCATTCCTACTCAAGTACCAGCAGGTGACAGACGGGGACGACGAATTGGTGGCAATTTTGGAGGAGAAGTTCCTAAAAGGTGCTGCCAAGACGCTCTTCCAGTCGTTACCGAAGCGGTACGAGAGGTCGTTGAAGGCGCTTTTCGAAGATTTCGAGAAGAAACTTCGGAAGCGCCAAGGCGATAGGAAAGCGGAGGCGTTAAACGAATTCGAGGAATTGAAGAAGAAGCAGGGCCAGAAAATGTGGGAATACCTTCTCGAGGTGGAGAAATGGTCGAGAATGGCGTTTCCTGAGGTTGGGGACGAAACCTTGTCCCAAATGAGAACGACAAAGCTCATGAAGGCGGTGCGAGAGGACGACACTCTCCACAAGATGCTGATCATGAAGCGGTTCGAGGTGCCGTTGGCTCAACAGTACGAACAGTTGAAAGACGTGGTGCTGCAACAAGAAAACGAAAAGCTTCGCGAGAATGGACTGAAAAAAGGTTATGGGAGCAGCCCCAGGGGGAAGAAGGAGACCGTCTGGAAAGGAAATCGTTTAGCAGATCCCGCGAAGGAAAGCCACAATAGAGAGGGAGGTTTCATCAACCCCAACAGGAAATGTTTCCGGTGTGGAGGAATGGGGCACATGTCAAGGCAATGTACGTCAAAGCCAGTGCAAAATGTGAAAGCCAGGGAAGAGGACGCAGTGAAAAGCGTGGGCGCGGAGATAGTGGAGATCGTTGAGATGCTTGGACAGAGACGACGCATCGTCATCGATAGCGGTGCGGTGGTGTCGGTAATGTCGACAGGAGCGTGGAATAGGTTGAAAAAGGGGTGTCCGAGCTGGGAAAAGGAGGTTGAAATGTTGGCGAAACCAAGTTTCACGCTGGTGGATGCGTCAAAGATGAATATGCCAGTGAAGGAGCAGGTCAAGATTGATATTGGCGTACGAGGCAGAAGGGCGTTGGTAGTGTTCCAGTTGGTGGAAAATGAGGCGGATATATTCTTGCTGGGAACAAACGCTTTCGAGAGCGTCGGAGTTGAATTGAAGTGGAAAGCGGAAAGATCAGTAGCCCTGGCAGCGGAAAAGCTAAGAGTTCCACCGCAGAGTTGCGCTCAGATTATGGTGAAGGTTGAGGCAGATTTGGGGAACAATGTACTGCTGGAGTCGAAGGAAGAATGGGTGCCGACGAGTTTGTGTTCGAAGAACGAAAACGGAAATCTGACGGTTTTAGTGTCGAATTGGAAGGATGAACCGTTGCTCATCAAGAAAAACCACGTAATCGGAGTGGTCACTCGGGAATGGGAATTGTTAGAGTCGAAAAGAGACAAGGCGGTTAATATGTTGGATTTGGAAAGAAAAGTGCCGTTAAAGGGAAACCGGAGAAATGATGAAGTTTGGAGAATCCTAGTAGAAAACGGAGAAGTTCCGGACGGAAATATCCGAAGGATTGTGTCGGAGTTCAGCGATGTCTTTGCTATTGAAGATAGTGAATTGACGCAGACTGATATGGTGCAGTGTGAGATTGAGTTGGAGAAAGGAAATCCTATCCGTCAGAAATGCCGCCCCGTGCCATTGGCCCTGCAGGAAAAGGTCAAAGTGATGCTGGAGGACATGGAGACGCGAAAGGTGATCAGGAAATGTAGGTCACCATGGGCGAGCCCGGTTGTGCTAGTTAAGAAGAAAGACGGAAGTATCCGAATGTGTGTAGACTACAGGAAGTTGAACACGGTGATAAAGCTGAATGCTCACCCGTTGCCGCACATCGAGTCGACATTGCAAGCTCTTGGCGAAAAGAAGTGGTTTACCACTCTCGATTTAATGGCGGGATACTGGCAGATTCCTATGGAAGAAAAGTCAAAGGAGAAAACGGCATTTGTTGTTCTCAATGAGCAGTACCAGTTTGAAGTGATGCCATTCGGGTTGGCGACTAGTCCCGCGATCTTCCAGGCGGCAATGGAACAAGTACTTGGAGATTGGATTGGGAAATCGGTGTTCGTGTACATCGACGACATCCTAATTGCTAGCAAGACAGAAAGGGAACACGCGGAAGATTTGGCGAAGGTATTAAGGAGAATTAGGGAATGTGGTCTGAAGCTGAAGGCTCAGAAATGCAAGATCGCACAGAGGTCGGTCGAGTACTTGGGTCACATGATTGATGAAAAGGGAATCAGGACGGATGAGAAGAAGGTGGACAAAATGGAAAATTTTCCAGTCCCAAAAGATCGGAAAGAGCTGCATTCGTTTCTAGGATTGTGCGCTTACTACAGGAATTTTGTGTTGAATTTCTCGGCAATTGCTGCTCCGTTGACACCACTGACATCACCAAAGGTACCATGGAGATGGACAGATGAGCAACAGGAAGCTTTTGAAGAATTGAAAAAGAGAATGACAACAGCACCAGTGTTGGCACAGCCGGATATTGAAGCGGCGAGAAGTTTCGAGAGACCGTTCTGTATTTTTACTGATGCATCGGGATATGGGATTGGAGCAGTGCTAGCACAGACCGGAAAAGACGGAAAAGTGCACCCGATTGCATTTGCATCGAAGGCGTTAACATCAGCAGAGAAAAACTATCACGTGAGCGATAAAGAAGCTTTAGCAGTTCTGTTTGCAACAAGACGGTTTAAGCACTTCATCTTCGGATGCCCAACGACAGTTTTCACTGATCATCAACCGCTCACAAGTCTGTTCAAGACCAAGAATTTGGCTGACAGGTTGCTGAGATGGTCGATGGAGATGCAAGATTTTGCCCTAAATATTGTGTACTTGAAGGGAAAAGCAAATGCGGTAGCTGATGCCTTGTCGCGTGGAGGAGCACAAGAGATTGAAGAGATGAAAGAAGCGCACGAGCAGACGAAAATGGAAATTGTCAGGGTGATCAATGAGGTCTCAGTGGTGAAGGAGGCGGAAAAGAATGCTTGTAGTTGGAGAGATTCTTTGAAGAAGGATTCTCGATGGGACGAGATCATTGGAAGACTAGAAAGTGGGAAGCAGGAAGGGATAGTCGAGGTTCCTGGAGAAGGTAAACGGGAATTACGGGAATTCATGGTCGTCGATGGCGAACTGATGATGGTGACTAAATATGGAGCAATGTTGCGGGTAGTGCCGGAAGAGAAGCAAAAGGAAGTTTTTCTGGACGCTCATGGAGGACCATTCGGAGGGCATTGGAGTCCAGAAAAAGTGGGAGCGATGCTTGAGAAAAAGTTTTGGTGGCCTAGAATGAAGGCGTGGATAGGAAAATGGTCGAGAGAATGTCAGCAATGTTTGTGCGGAAACGCGAAACAAATCTTGACGTCGCCATTAACGCCGATCGAAACGAGTGAACCGTTGGAAATTGTAGCTTTGGATTTGCTGGATTTAGGAAGGAGCGGTAATGGAAATCGATATGTGCTCACTATTATCGATTTGTTCAGTAGATACGCTGGCGTTTGCGCGATTCCGGATAAGTCTGCAGAGACAGTGGCTAAGGCATTTGTGGAAAGTTGGATGTTGAAAGAAGGGAGAATTCCGAAAGCAATCTTGACAGATCAAGGGTTAGAGTTCGCGAATGCTACTTTTGAAAAGATCGCGAAAATGTCAAATATCAAGCTAATCAGGACAAAAGGATACCACTCAAGGATGAACGGTGCGATTGAAAGGTTCAACCGAACTATCCAGACAGTCTTGAAAAAGATAACTATTATTCCAACAGAATGGGATGAGAAACTGCAGTATGCCGTGTTCGCATACAATTCTTGTCGACATGAAGTCACTGGGGAAAGCCCACATTATCTGATGTATGGGAGAGATGCTAGGGTTCCGACGAAGTCGGATCCAGAAGAGCGTATTGGTAAATACCAGACTGATCTCGACGACTACAAATTTCGTCACGCAGAACAAATGAACCGGGCTCAGGAGGAGACTAGAATCCGGATCAGAAAAGAGCAGGAGAGTGCCAAAAGGTGGTTTGATGAAAAACACAAGGTGGTTAGTAGGAAGTATCCGGTGGTAGGAGATCGCGTCCTAATGAAGATACCAGCAGAAAAACTAAGATCGAGGAATCCGAAGTTGACAAACGAATGGAAGGGTCCGTATCGGGTGTTGAAAACAACTGATAACTCAGCAGAGGTACAGATTATCGGAGGGAACGAGAAGATCTGGTTACCTTGGGAACAGATCCGAAAAGTGCCAAAAGAGGTGCCGGAGGTGCATTTTGAGACCAAAGCGGGGCGCGGGAAGCGGGGAAGAAGAAAGGCAACAGAGCAAGTCGTGAAACCTGTAGAAAATCTAGAAATCAGTGTTGAAAACATAATTTCTTGCAGGGATGTGCTAACGGAAGGATGTGAGTGCAAAAATGGGCCGTGCCAAATCAAGGAGCTCAACTCCATGGTTCCGACCGTCGAGCAGTTGGCAATGAGGATGTTCACGCGCGACAAACCTTGGCTGCACGAAGACTACCACATGCTCATCCACGTGGAAACCTTCAAGCAAATGATGGGAGACGCGGAAAAGGTGGAGGCGCTCAGAAAATTCGCGAGAGTTTGCCCCGCAGTGTCAAAATTGGTGATGAGTGGAGGAGAGGTTGGAGCGAAATGGAGAGTGGCGGTCGATTCATTGAAAAACGAAATCCTGGAACGAAGCAAGCCAAGGAAGACGCTTTTGAAGGAGAAGGTGATGCTGGTGGGACCAAAGATGGGCATCCGGTCGCGCTACACACTTGAATATCGTGCAGCTACAGTTGAAGACTGGGTGGGGAAGTTCGATTGGAGTGAAGTCGAGTCGGTGGTTTTCCTGTTGGAATGGACCAGCGACGGAAAGATCAACAAAGCCATGGGAGAGCTGGTCGAAAAGTTGGCTTTAGAGGTGACGGAAGTAACGATCGTGCCAAGCCGCATGCACTGCACTTTTGATGAAGTACAAAAAGTGACCAATTCCTGGAGCAAGACTTGGAAAACGGCGGCAAACGTGAAACTCGTCGACCCGATGAGCTTGATCGGCGAGAAGAGGACGCCGCTGATACTCGCGGAGTGGAAGTACGGGTCATGGGACCGCCTGGTGGAGTTCCTGACGCTAGCAATACCGTCACACCGGATCATGGCTCGACTGCTCAAAGAGGCGGATGTCGCAGAACCGACTACAAAAAAGCACAAGCTGGCCAACGATAAATAGGTTTTTTTTGTTGTATGCATTAGGCAGTATAGTTAAAGTTTAGAATTATTTATTATATATTTATTTATTTATTGATTGAATATTGTGTAGTAAGGTTTATGGCTTGAGGTCTCTTAAAGACAATTGTTGTTAGGTTTTAATGTAGGAAAAGCTTATCGAGGGTGACAATCGGTGAAGAATGTGAGTCGTGGCCGTGCAAAAACCTTCAGCATCCGGTCGGGGTCCGGATTTTCGACAGGGGGGGGAAGTTGCCGAAGGCAGGCCCCACCCATACCCTGTAGCGTAGAAGGCGCGCGCGGGACCACGCAACGAGGCTCCGATATACCGTCACCCTCGATTTAGCGATCCACGCACACGGGCGTTCGGGACCAATTTGGTTTTGTTTTTCGAAGGGGTTTTTTGTTTGTTTTTTGGTGTGATCTTTTTGGTTTTTTGTTTTCTTTTCTTGTTCTCTAATTTTGTTGGCTTAATAAAAGCTATCGCTCTTACGAACCCGTCTTTCTCTCTTTAAATTTTGTTGGAACCCAAAAACCCCTTATAAACAGCGGGTTACGAATTGCCGAATTGCCGGAGATCCGAAAATGGCCAGATTGCCGAAATTTCAAATGGCCAATTGCCGGATTGGTAAAACTGCCAAAATTTTCAAATCACTATTTGCAAATTGCCGGATTGCCAAAATCACAACTTTACAATTGCCGAAGCTCCAAAAATTGCCGGATTGGCTAAATTTAAATTTGGAAGACCAGTTGCCAGTTGCCGGATAACAAGATTATCATACTCTTCAAACGGCAATAGCTGGATAATTGCCGAATTGTCTTTGCGATTTTAGAATTGCCGGATTGTCGAAAAATAAGATTGCCGAATTCCCCAAACTCACCAAAAGTTGAAACTTTTCATAGTTGTCTGGCGCTTTTTGCTGCTGTTGTTGTTGTTGCTGCTGCTGATGCAGCTGCTGCAACTGTTGCTGTTTAAGCATAGCCATTTGCATCTGCAATAAAAAAATGCTCATAAATCCTCTCCCCACATTGCCTACATTTCTAAGCTGATCCGCCGTCTGCTGATTGCCACGTTGCATCGCATTATCCTGCTCAATCGTCATCTTTTTCACCCGTTCCTCATCAAGCCGTAACGCTTTCCCAAACATGTCCAGGTAGGAAACGGCGCGCTTCTCGCTCGCCGCCTCCGCCTCCTCCTTGTGGATCATTAGGGTGATCGGACCAGGTGTTCTTTGCGGCGGGTTCATGCTCTTTTGCACCTTTTCCTCGTCGCACATCAACAGAGTTAGACAGTCTACCGCTTCCGCCTCGTTGGCCACCCTGTCCATGAGCGGACGTTTGAATGACGGCTCGGCAAGCTGCTGTTTCAGTTTGCGGCCAGCTTCTGTGCGCGGCAAGTCGCTTGGCAGTAGAGTTGTGTGAATTTCAGGTCGGGTGTTGATTTTTTGACCAATCACTTGGATGTCAGTTTCGCTAGAGTTTGACGGTGATGGCGCCCCGGAAGTGGTCGGAATTAGTTGTTTTTGTTGGAATGTTTGTTGGACTTTGTTGATGTGGTGAACCAGGTTCGCCGGGATTTCCTAAAGTGTGTGTATATTTGTAGCTTCTAGTGCATGTATTTTTATATTGTCGGCCCGCCAAAATGGTCAAACGCGATCCGATGAACTCAACGGCATCCGATTTTCAAAATGAAAATGAAAATCGCATAGCGTTGAGTTCGGCGGAGAGCATTTGACCATTTTGGCGGGCCGACAATAGCAAAGGGTACCCACATTCTGTTTCAGAAGGGGACACACTATTACTACTACATATCTTGAACCACAAAAATGCAAAGAATGTCCGATTGGTTTTAAATTTTCGAAAATAATGCCAAAAATGTTCTTGGACTGAAATACTCAAGTCCTCGAGCATTTTACCTTATTTTCCAGATTTTGAACCAATCTGAGCATTCCTTGCTTTTTTTTTTTTTTGACATTTTATAATATTATTTCTTGTTATTACACGGGCTGTCACACGGAACGTTATGCAGAACAAAACGAAACTTTTTGAATTCCGTCATAAATTCGGTTATACCACGAACTAGTTCTGTACTGTAGCGCAGTTCTATTTCGTCGTAACACTAAGGTCATGCTCACGGCGTTTGAATTTGCTTTCATAACGTTCCGCTGAAAAGTTCTACTACGGATTAGAACTCGCACAAAATAAAAACACCAAAGTAGGTGTGGCCGAAATATAACTGTACTGATTCAACCTTCTATTTCGCTCAGTTTCGGTTTTCAGTGCAGCTCCGGCGCTTCTATTTCGTGCAAGTTCTATTTCGTGGTAGTCCCCCGTGCATTTTTCGAAACAAAAGAAAACTTTATTTGCAAAAAAAAAATAACAAGGAAATATTAATTAATCCAATTTGATTGAAAAGATGTTGTAGATGTCGGCTTCAAGCTTTTCATCTTTTTGCCAGCAGCTCTATTACACATGTAATCCCATTATGAATCTCGCGAAACCCGCAAAGTGTCACACCGTGGCGAATACGTATAACTTGTTTTCTTCAAAAAAAAAAAAGAATTTTCAACAACAAAAACATCCACAAACGATGAAAAAAAAAACAGAATAATTTGAACTCTTTAAAAACGATCATAAATAAAATAAAGTAACGACAGTGTTTGCGGATTTGGCGCGCAAAACATCGGGGAACAAGCTCCGCCCACTTTTGCAACTGACGTCACATTCTCTAGAAAAATCGTGTTGCAATCTCAGCTTGCAAAAGGGGCGGAGCTTGTCCCCCAATGTATTTTTGTGATACCGTAATAACTCTATTATAACGGCATGCCGTTCTGTTGTGGACCTTTGCTCGGGTGCCTTTGCATTAGGGGTACTAATAGTTCTAATAATTCTAATACAGTTTTTCCCAGCTTGGACACTGTGTAGTGCACTTCCATTACACCATTTCCCAATTCGCACAAACCTTCGAAAAATCACTGCTCGTCGTCGCGTAACCCGACGTTCCAGCGGTGATAGATCTTCCCGAGGTTGAAAGTGCTGGACTCATGCCCCGACCACCACCTAGCCGGCTCGCCGGTCCGGTCAGCTGGCTGTGCCGATGGGCGGCCGATTGGACGCTGGTAATGTTCTCAAGGCCAGATTTTCGCTTGGATCGGGGCTCGGCAGAGTATTGGTGTTGTTGTTGTTGTTGTTGTTGCTGCTGCTGCTGCTGGTGCTGCGCAGCAGCTGCCGCCGCAAATTGCGGATAGAGCGCCGGAAACTGTTGCATGAAGCTCAGTTGATGTTGCTGCTGCTGTTGTTGCAGCTCTTGGGTGTGCTAAAATAATTATTATCATGTCAAATAAATGTTCGAACCACACAAAAGCCAAACAAACCTTTTGCTTCTGCTGGTTCTGCTGGTTCTGCTGATTCTGCTGATTCATGTACATTGCCATCACGTCCGGATTGATACCCACAATTGCGCCACCACTTGGCGGTGTCGCCGCCGCTGGCGAAGCCTGCGAGCTGCCAGCCTGAGAAGAAGTGGCGCTGCGTTTTGTCGCTGCCACTCCGCCCAACTTTCGTTTTTGTTGTTGGGAAGGTTGCTGAGCAAGTGCCGGAAATGACGGAACCGTTTGCTGCCGCATGTGAATCGGGGTGGCATTTCGGTATGCTTGCATTGGGTTCATGGTCGCCTGTTGTTGCTGTTGGCTCTGCTGAATTTTCAGCTGCTCCTGATTCTGCAGCTTCACGATCACTTCATGCATTACTTTCTTGTACTCGTCGTCCAACGGCATTTCCATAATCACACTTTGGTAGGAGGTGACTATTTTGTGAATTCTAGAAAAAAAAAACAATTAACATTGTGTCGTTGGAACATGAAAACAAGAGTCCGCGAACACTGTTCTGTCTGTGTTTCTTCAAATAGTACTGTAAAAGTGGGCGGGGTTTCTTGTTTTCATGATGCAAGTCGATTGACAACACAATAAGTACAGTATGCTTCAGCTTCGCCCATCTAGGGTCTCGCCACGATAATATTTTTATAATGTTAAAAAATCGGAGATGCTACGGTATAGAACTCGAACGGAGTAGAACTGCTACGGAATAGAACTGCTACGGAATAGAACTACGCGGAATAGAACCGCCGGAAATTGAGCTGTACCGACACAGAACCGCTCGAACAACTCGAAGAATTAATTCGTTGTACATTGTGAGGCCCTGAATTCTATTTCGTGCAATTGCTTTTTTAGTACAATTTCATTTCTGCCGGTTCTATTCCGCGCAGTTCTATTCCGTAGCAGTACTATTCCGTTCGAGTTCTATACCGTAGCACCCCCAAAAAATTGGCTATCTGCATTTCGTCGTTGCGGTGTTCGCACAAAAAAAAAACTTTTTAAAGAAAATTCCATTAAAAGCTTTCAAAAAAAAATGGTTGTGTGCAAACACCGCGACGACAAAATGCAGAAAAATTTTCGAAACGTCCGAGAGCTGAAAAATCATACGAAAGATAGAAAAAATAAACAAAATATGATAAAGGTCTCGCCACGATAATGTGTGGATTTACGGTAGAGATAGAAATTCCGCTCGTAAATCCACACTTACAATCGTGGCGAGACCCGAAAGGGACCAAATGCGCGCCGATTTACGTCGTTTTTCACCCATCACAGTAATATTTAGCTCGATTCGGGTCTCGACACGATATTGTGTGGATTTACGGTAGAGATGGAGATTCCGCTCGTAAATCCACACTTAGAATCGTGACGAGACCCAAAACGGACCAAATGCGCGCCGTTTTACGGCGTTTTACAACCATCACAGTAATATTTAGCTCGATTCGGGTCTCGACACGATATTGTGTAGATTTACGGTAGAGATGGAAATTCCGCTCGTAAATCCACACTTACAATCGTGGCGAGACCCAAAACGCACCAAATGCGCGCCGTTTTACGGTGTTTTACACCCATCACAATAATATATTGCTCGACTCGAGTCTCGACACGATATTGTGTGGATTTACGGTAGATACGGAAATTCCGCTCGTAAATCCACACTTACAATCGTGGCGAGACCCGAAAATGGTCCAAATGCGCGGCATTTCAGGACGTTTTGCACCCAATACAGTGAAGCAAAACCCAGGGAACAAGCTCCGCCTGTTTTTTGCATGCAAATTTGCAAAAGGGGCGGGGCTCATTCCGTGCTTTTGTCAAGGTCGCGAAATTGCATTTTTTCAGCAAAAATCGCGCGTAAATCCACTTCGTGGCGAGACCCAAAAATGGTCCAAATGCGCGCCATGGCAGATCCGTGGAACAAGCTACGCTCGATTTGCAAGTCTGCGGCACAGTTTTTCGGCTCCGACTTGCAAAGGGGCGGGGCGGGGCTTGTTGCCCGGTTTTGGCATGGCATGGAAAAACTCGGTCGAAACGGAGCAGCATACTGTAGCTAAAGGCGCCCGCCAAAAAAAGAAAACACAAACTCACGTTTGCACAGTTTCCTCCAGCGCCTGCTGATTTCTGGCTCTCTCCTCCTTGCTCCTATTCACAGTGCCGATCACCAGCTGAATCGCCTCATCGGCCACGCCCGCAAACGTGTTGATTTTCAAATTTTGGAACAACGCTTCGGCCTTCTCGATAGAGTCCTTCAATTTCGTGTCCACGTCCATGTGCTCCTTGTACTTTTTCAGATTCCTCTCCAACTCTTCCCTCACTCGTCTCACGTCCGCCTCGTGCACACTGCTCTTCCCAGACTTTACGCCTACTGTCGTGGCGGCTCTTGGGCGATGAGCCGGCGGTGTTCGGCTTGGTTCCGACGGTGTTAGGGCTTTTTGATAGGCCGTGTGGATGCCGATGGGCATGTGAATCGAGTGTGGTGGCATGATTTGGGGACGCGAGTATTGTGGCAGCGATTTTTGCTGTTGAGCTTGTTGAGCTAAGATTATGAGCGCTTGAGCATGAGCTTGGGCTTGGGCTTGGGCTTGAGCTTGGGCTTGGGCTTGGGCTTGAGCTTGAGCTTGGGCTTGAGCTTGAGCTTGAGCTTGAGCTTGGGCTTGAGCTTGGGCTTGAGCTTGAGCTTGAGCTTGAGCTTGAGCTTGAGCCTGCTGAGCCTGAGCTTGTTGTCTGGCTGCGTGTTGTTGGGCAAGTGCTTTTGCTTTGGCTTCTGCTTGAGCTTGGGCTTGAGCCGCCTGAGCTTGGGCTTGAGCTTGAGCCTGAGCTTGGGCTTGCGCCTGAGCCTGAGCTTGGGCCTGAGCATGAGCTTGCGCTTGAACCAAAGCTTGTTGAGCAACGCGTTGTTGTATAAGCATACTGTGGAGTGCGGCTTGTTGTTGCGGCGTCTGCGCGGCCGCCGGGTTCATGAAACTCAGACAGTCTGCAAGAATATGGAATAAATACATTGTCTTGTATTTTTCAGTGTTTATTGCAGCGGTCTTTTTTTGTTGCGATTGTCTGCCCGCCAAAATGGTCAAAAGCGCGACGAAAATGAAATCCACAAAGTACCAAGTTTTGTGGAGCGCACTTGCTTTTTTCGCGAATGGACATTATGCGACTTTCATTTTGGTTTTGAAATTATTTCATTTCACGTTAAATTTACAGGTCGAATAAAATAATTTGAAAACCAAAATGAAAGTCGCATAGCGTTGAGTCCAGTGGAGCGCGTTTGATCATTTTGGCGGGCCGACAATAATTCGCTTTTCATGTCGCAACTCGATTTAAAACCCAATAATCATAAAAACTTTATTCATTAACAAAAAAAACAAAGAAAAATGTTAGTTTCTGCAGCGTAGTTTGTCGTCAAGATCGTGGCGGGTCCGTCTCGTCAAAATGTCATTCCATGGTAAATAGGTAATAGTTTCGAAATTATGAAAAAAAAAATAGGATAAAACTTGAAAACTGTTTTTTGAATTTAAAAAAAAGGAAAACTGTGTTTGCAGAAATTAGACTCCGCCCAGTTTTGCAACTGTCGCGCACAGTTTTTGGCCCCATCGCATATTTTGCCTTAAAATTTGCAATTTTTACATTTTTCTCTCCTTTTTCTCCCTATGCGCATATTTTGCGAAAAGGCCATATCTCTCGGGGTGTTCTTCTGTCAAAAATTGAGAAAAATGGGGGAAATGTATTTTTCTCTGACAGAAAAACATGAGTAAAGGACCGTTCGTCATCAAATTGGTGGGAGAAAATGGAAAATGAAAATTTCAGTAAAAAGTGCAATATAAAAAGTTTTAAACATCAAATATCGGCAGATATGTGGCTAATAGCCGTAAAAATGGCTACGCGCCGAAATAGCGCCGATCAGGTGTTTGTCTAGTATCAATTTTTAACGGCTATCAGCCGTATAGCTGCCAACTATGCGCCAATCTGCCATTTCGACGGCTAGCTACATTGGACTCGAGAAAAAAAACCTTGGCATTGAGCCAATTTTCACATTTTTCGAAATGAATTTTTTCGACGGCTAATAGCCAACACTCTGCCTCTTGCCTGCGTCTCGTAGCTTACATGCTTTTTTTTTTACAACAGGTCATAAAAAAGTGAGCGTGTGAGCTGCGAGACAAAGACAAGAGGCAGCGGGTTGGCTATTAGCCATCGATTTTGGGCTCAAAATTTTGAAAATTGGCACAATGCCAAGATTTTTCCTCCGCCGTGTGCAACGTGGCTATTAGCCGTCGAAATGGTTGTTAGGCGCATCGTTGGCAGCTAATCGGCGATTAGTGCACAAGTGACGAATATAGGCTAATGTCAATTGAAAATCGCTATTAGCCATAGTTATTGCAAAATTGGCAGCTAATCGGCGCTAGTTTGGCGGGAATTTGGGGCGTAGCCAGTGCAAGTTTTACGCAAGGCTAATAGCCATTTAATGCGGGGTAGGTGGTGCCAAATGCATTTGGCGGATGGCATTTGGCGCACGTTCTGGATTAGATGGCTATTAGCCGTTTTCCATGGCGATTAGGCTCTGGGACGTTTCAAAAGTTTTTCTGCATTTTGTCGTCGCGGTGTTTGCACACATTCATTTTTAAAAGCTTTTAAAAATGATGTGTACAAACACAGCGACGACAAAATGCAGAACATTTTTCAAAACGTCCGAAAACTGAAATTTTGGGCATTTTTTCGAGGGATGTATTGGCTAATAGCCGTTTTCAATGAAAGGATTTCGATAGCGCGTCAAAAACTCTTCGAAATTGGGCATTTTTTGGCATTTTTCCATTTGTCGTCGCGGTGCTTGCACACAATCATTTTTAAAAGCTTTTAAAAATGATTGTGTGCAAACACCGCGACGACAAAATGCAGAAAAACTTTCGAAACGTCTGAGAGCCCATAAATAAACCGCTAATACCCAAAAAATTGCCAAAAACGCCAAAATCTCACCCGGATCATTGGACAGACTCATCAGCAGCTTCGGATCCGCTCCCGGTCGTTGCTGGAACGGCGTTCCAGCGGTCAGCGAGCCCTGCGCTTGTCCGCCGTGTAGAATTCGAGCGGCAAGCTCTTGAAACGCAGCCTGCTGAGCCGTAGCCTGGTCGGCATGTGATTGGGCAGCCTGTTTAGCTTGCTGCTGTGCCTGTTGCAAAGCTGCATGCTGCTGCTGCTGCTGTTGCTGTTGCTGCTGCATCTGCATGTAGATGGCCACCAGTTGCGGATTCATTTGTTGTTGTTGCATGAGCGCCGCCATAATCATGTTTTGTTGATGCTGCTGTTGCTGCTGCTGCTGATGATGATCCATCTGATGCTGCTGCTGCTGCTGCTGCTGAAGTTGAACCGGCGTGGATGCGGCAGTCGGCCGGACCGGAGTGGGCGTGTGAATTTGAGCAGGGGTGGAGACACGAGAAGCATGCAGCTGGTGGTATTGCGCAACCGCAACCGCCGCAGATATTGGCGGAAATGTGGAAAGTGTTGTGGGGATGGGGATGGGCGTGGAAACAGAGACAGGGGCAGAGGGGACAGAGACCAGACTGGCCGGAGGGGACAGAGTTGTTGCTGGCTGCGGCTGCGTCAGAGTAGGAGAGGGACATGGCGGCGGCACGGGGGCGGCGTCAACGCTCGGAACCGCTTGGTCACTCCCACTCTTTTCGGCACACGACGATGTTGGCTCTGGCTCTGGCTCTGACTCCGCGGGCCGTTTTACGGGCGGCTCGTCGTCGTCAACATCAATTTCCAGCACATCTTCCTCTTCTTCATCGTCCTCTTCCTCCTCCTCTTCCTCTTCCTCCTCCTCTTCTTCCTCACCCTCCTCGCGCGTTTCCATGGCTTCTGATGAGGATGGTTGGGGCGGAATCAGCGCGGAAGACGTGATTTTCGGCGAGAGCAACAACTGCGGCTTCTCAATCAACGTTTTGACGGGCGATGTCATCTCTTCTCGTCCGCCATCCTCTTCTTCTTCGTCAACGTCTTCCGCGTCCGGCGAGTCCACCTCCATCATTTCGGGCGGTGAGCCGTCTGCATCGCTCGGCGCTTTAGAGTCTTTCGTCTCGTCGTCGTTTTCTTCTTCGTACACCTCTTCTCCGACATCTTCGGCGGCTTGTTTGGGCACTGTTTGGGCGCGAGTAACGGCGCCGGATCGGCGGTTGTTTCGGGCTACGCGGGGTGTTCGGGGTCTGGAAAATGAAAATAAAAAATGTTTGCAAACTTGTTGGACATAGTCCTTTCTACTTTTTTGTTACTTAAATTCGCTGTTTTTATTATTTTTTTTTGTGTGTAAAAATCAAAAATTAGCAGAGTTGGCATGATCCGGAAATCAGCAAACGTGCCCCGACGCACAACTCCAAGCGCTTTCAAAAATGACCAAAAATTTAAAAACAAACTTGGTTTTTATATCATTTTTGGACTTCATTTGAGACCGCTTGCAGTTGTGCACTCGGGCGTGTTTGCTAATACCGAGTTTTGACTAAAATCAGACAATAGATTTTCTCAAAAACTCGGGATGAGCCGGAAGTCAGCAAACGTGCCCGAGCGCACACCTTCATTCGCTTATGGGGTTATTCACGAAATGGCAAAAAATGGCAAAAAACTGCGCGAAAACTCGAAAAATGCTCCGATTTACTTGAAATTTTGCGAAATGAGTGAGAAAACTCCCCCGGAATTCCCACAAAATTTCAGACCAAAATATCGGTTTTAATGGGGTTATTCATGAGAAAAAAACGGTTTGTTTTTGTTTTTTTTTCCAATTCACGCGATGTCGAGAATTGTAAAAAAAAATACAGCTAGAGAAACGGGGATATAGCATTGATAGTGAAGAGACACAGAGACTTCCCCCTTTCTTTGAACTCCTCACCTTCTGCGTCTCTTCAATATCAATGCTATATCAGGGGGACCCCCATTTCTCTAGCTGTATTTTTTTACAATTCTCGACATCGCGTGAATTGGAAAAAAAAAACAAAAACAAACCGTTTTTTTTCTCATGAATAACCCCATAAGCATTTTCAGAAAAAAAAGCAATATTTCTTAAAAATCGATATTTTGCTCTGAAATTTTGTGGGACTGTCCGGGAGAGTTTTCCCCCTCATTTCCCAAAACTTCAAGTAAATCGGAGCATTTTCCGAGTTTTCGCGAAGTTTTTTGCCATTTCGTGAATAACCCCATTACAAATGAGGTCCAAAATTAATTTTAAAAAATTAACACGTTTAATATTAATTTTGGACCTGCTTTGTAAGCATTAGTTGTGCATTCGGGCAGGTTTGCTGCTCACCAATTTTTTCGGCAAAAAAGCTGCCAACTTTTCGAGGAAACTGCAATTTCACATTGAAATCGCACAAAAAAATTCTGATTTTTAGAACAACAAAAAATTAAAGAACACGGGGAGTACACGAAGTCGAGGTTTTCTAAGCCGACCGCATCTTCTAGAAAATTCTTCATTCATTTTTCACTATAGTCAGCGAATGCATCATCAGCCTCGCTCTATGGCACTTTTCGATTTTCCACAGTGTAGTGCGCCTTTTTTGAAGCGAAAAATCAAATTTTAACTGCAATTCGTCGTGGATACGTCATTTTCAGTTGAAAAGAAGTATAAACACTAGAATTCGAGTTAATCTTGCAAGTGCAACACTGTTTTACAGGAATTTTGCAGTAGAGCGAGGTTGATGATGTATTCGCCGACTATATATTCTTGATAAATTATTTACAAATCGGCCAAAATTGTGCAATTTCAAAACAGAAGATTTTCGGGAAAAAAACGTGCTGAGTGGTCTTCTATTTCTTTGTGTAAAAATCGTTTAAAAATCAGAGTTTTTTGTGCGATATTGGTAAATTCCATACTTAATACTATATTTTAAATCAGTTTCCCCGAAAAGTTGGCAGGATTTATGTAGTTACGTAAAAAACAATTAAAGAACAATATTTATTGAGTCAATTTTTCATTATTTGTTTTCAAAATTTGCAGTAATTCCAGGATGTCTATCGTGGAAGAGGAAAATCCAGGGTCGTCTGCAAATGATTTCTGCAATGTTTTTCTTAAAAAATTTAAAGAAAAACTTCGAATTTAATTGTAGGCAAAAATTTAAACGAAGAAAAACAACAAAAAAATATACGAAAATTGAAACAAAAAATTACAAAATAAAAGCACAAATTACGCACCAAGTGCAGCGCAGCTTTGACCATCGCTAGGGGCTTAAACTCACGCTTTCTTGGCATTTCTAGCCAACGCATTCCTCCGTCCGACCGCTGATTGCGGCTGCGGAGTTCCCACATCCGCGTCGTCTTGCGTCGTGTCCGCATCCTCTTCCACCTCTTCTATAAGGGGTTGTGCTTTTACTCCATTCAACGCATCGTACTGCATTTTACACTCATTAGGCCGGCGATTCATGCCAGACGATATACTGTCCCAGTCAAGGCAAGCCGCCTTGTTGATAAGTTTGACGAGTTTTTCCTTCTCGTCATCCGTCCAGCCGACTTGTCCTTCATAGTTGGCGAGCTCGTTGTGGATTGATTCTTCGCGATTGTTAATCTGGAAATAATTATGGGTGAGGGCTCATTTGATATTCAAATTGGGGGTGGTGGTGGTGGTGTTTACAGAAATTCGACTCCTCCTAATCTGATAGGGAGCAAAAATCTAGGTGGGTTATCACGGGATTCGGAAAAATTTTCCAAATTTTTTATTGATTGATTTTGCGCCATTTTTCGGTCCCCAATTTTCTAGTTTTCACCAATTTTATGGACCTATTCACAAAACCGGAAAAAAAATTGCGGGAAAAATCGGAGAATGCTCCGATTGACCTGAAATTTTGGGAAATATTGGAAAAAAATCTCCTGTACACGCTTAAAAAATTTTGGACCAAAATATCGATTTTAAAAATTTTCAGAAAAAAATTCGATAATTTTTAAAATCGATATTTTGGTCCAAATTTTTTGAGCATGTACAGGAGAATTTTTTCCAATATTTCCAAAAATTTTAGGTCAATCGGAGCATTCTTCGATTTTTCCCGCAATTTTTTTCCGTTTTTTTTTTTCGGTTTTGTGAAATAAAAGTAGCAATAGCGCCTGAGATTTTAAAAATGTGCACTTTCCCATCAAATGGGCGGAGTCAGAGGTCCGCAAACACCGTCGTCACCTACCTACGAGATTTTTTTCACAGAATTTCTAGAATTTTCGCCGTTTTTCTCCAATTTACCCCCAAATTTTTTGTTAGCTGGGAGGAAAATCCAAGTATTCGCACGCTAATCTTTCCGCCAATTGCAAATTGAAATTAAAATTCAAATCCAAATTAAAAATTCACTTCGACTTTCTAAATAATCGTGGAAAAAACAATGAATGGGCGAACATTTGCATATTCTGTGGACTCATTTGGCAGTGTTTTTTGTTGAAAATGTGGGAAATTAACAAAAAAAAATTAAACATTCCAATTGTTTGGAAGCAAATGAATTTTTAAATGTGAGAATTTGTGAACCGCAAAGAGCTTCAAAAGAGCTTCAAAAGAGTGCAAAAATTTTGGCTATTAGCCGATAGCTATCCGATGGATTTGCCATTAGTCCCTTATTGCACGGCTAATAGCCAAAAAAAAGAGCGAATTTCAACACTTTTCAGACTGTTTGGAAACTTTTCGCTTAACGTTTCGAAACCGGTGATTTCTTTCCAGTTTCGAAATGTCAGGTACCGAAACGTCCCAGTTTCGAAATGGCAGGTTTCGAAACGTCCCAGTTTCAAAATGGCAGCTTTCGAAACGTCCCAGTTTCGAAATGGCAGGTTTCGAAACGTCCCAATTTCAAAATGACAGGTTTCGAAATGTTTCAGTTTCAAAATGGCAGGTTTCGAAACGTCCCAGTTTCGAAATGGCAGGTTTCGAAATGTCCCGGTTTCAAAATAAAAAGTTTCGAAATGTCCCGGTTTCGAAATGACAAGTTGCGAAACGTCCCAGTTTCGAAATAGCAGGTTTCGAAATGTACCGGTTTAAAAATGGTAGGTTTCGAAACGTCCCGGTTTCAAAATGTCCCAGTTTGGAAATGGCAGGTTTCGAAATGTCCCAGTTTCGAAATGGCAGGTTTCGAAATGTCCCGGTTTCAAAATGGAAGGTTTCGAAATGACAGGTTGCGAAACGTCCCAGTTTCGAAATGACAGGTTTCGAAATGTACCGGTTTCCAAATGGTAGGTTTCGAAACGTCCCGGTTTCAAAATGTCCCAGTTTGGAAATGGCAGGTTTCAAAATGGCAGGTTTCGAAAAGCCCCAGTTTCGAAATAGCACGTTTCGAAATGTCCCAGTTTCGAAATGGCAGGTTTCGAAATGTCCCGGTTTCAAAATGGAAGGTTTCGAAATGACAGGTTGCGAAACGTCCCAGTTTCGAAATAGCAGGTTTCGTAACGTACCGGTTTCAAAATGGTAGGTTTCGAAACGTCCCAGTTTCAAAATGGCAGGTTTCGAAACGTCCTAACTTCGAAATGGTAGGTTTCGAAACGTCGCGGTTTCAAAATGGCAGGTTTCGAAATAGCAGGTTTCAAAACGTCCCAGTTTTAAAATGGCAGGTTTCGAAACGTCCCAGTTTCGAAATGGCAGGTTTCGAAACGTCCCAGTTTCGAAATGGCAGGTTTCGAAATGTCCTAGTTTCGAAATGTCTCATTTTCAAAATGTCCCGGTTTCAAAAAAGCAGGTTTCGAAATGTCCCGGTTTCGAAATGTCCCAGTTTCGAAATGGAAGGTTTCGAAATGTCCCGGTTTCAAAATGAGTCATAAAATGCGCGAAATTGGCAATTTTTTAGGCCAATAAGCGCATTTTGGTCAATTTTTTTTTATTCCAAAATTAAATTTAATGACCGGCCTGGTCTTCTTCCATTGAAAGCTGTGCGTCGTTTTGGCGGCGGGGGGTTCAAAAAGAGCGAGCAGGCAAATTAATTGCGCGTGTCATGCGCGATTATGAGCTCGCTTTATGGCACTGGACACCACCCAATAAGAGTCCCGCCAAAAAATACGAGGGGTTATTGTGTTTTCAATCGAGTTGCGACATGAGAACGCGAAACTCCGCCCACTTGATCGTGCGCGACCACGAGAACAAACAGTGATAGTGAATGCAGACTTGAAATGCAATTTCATGTCGCAACTCACCTCATTGATCCACCGAGAAAGACTATTTTTGCACGTTGTGCAAAACTTGACAGCCACTCGCGTCGAGCCAATCTTGTCCATCAGGAAAGCTCGTGTGCGAACTGGCAGGTCCAAAAACTCGGGCGGGATGTTTCGGGTGACACGTTGGCGCTTCTTCTGGTTCACACAACGGTTGCCAAAGCATCGCGAGAACAGCGACTTGTCCTTGTGAAGTTTAGCGGCCTCCTCACGACACCGTGTGCACACTATTCGGTCCTCTTCCGGGGAAATTGCTGGAAAAAAATTTTGTATGCAGAATGTGTATGGCGCGGTGTTTGCGTACTCGCGTTGCCCTGCTATTTTTCGCTGACAATGAGATCGTTCCTTTTTTTTCCTCATTTTGCAGTTTTCCTTCTGTTTTTTTTCGGAACTTTTTTGTTTCAGATCGATAAATGGTGTATGCGAATGAATATCTTTCTTATGGGGTTATTCATGAGAAAAAAAAACGGTTTGTTTTTGTTTTTTTTTTCCAATTCACGCGATGTCGAGAATTGTAAAAAAATACAGGCAGAGAAACGGGGATATAGCAGTGATAGTGAAGAGACACAGAGACTGCCCCCTTTCTTTGAACTCCTCGCCTTCTGCGTCTCTTCAATATCAATGCTATATCAGGGGGACCCCCATTTCTCTACCTGTATTTTTTTACAATTCTCGACATCGCATGAATTGGAAAAAAAAACAAAAACAAACAGTTTTTTTTCTCATGAATAACCCCATTATATAGAAAATTTTAGATTAGTCTGTGTGTTTGTTTGTGTGTCTCACACACGAGTTTGCAGTCGACAAAACTCGAACCCGTGACCTTTCGATTGACGTTCAAACATGCTAACCACTATACCACAAGGGTCACGGAAACTTGAGAGAAATAGAGATAAGAAATGATTAATATTTCTATTTAAAAAAACAAAAATTAATAAAAATAAATGTTTGACGAAGGCGACTTAGTCGCCACAAGCTGCAAGCTTGTTAAACAAGAAAATTCGAGAAAAAATGAAAAAAAAATGACAGATGATGCAAAAATCGATAAAAAATGTTTTCCGTCTTTTTTCAGTTCGCTAAATAAAATGCAATATTTAATGCAAAAATTACCTTGAAAAGACGAAAAACATTTTTTATCGATTTTTGCATCGTACGCCATTTTTTCTTTTTCTCGAATTTTCTTGTTCAATATTCATTCGCATGCGCCATTTATCGATCTGAAGCAAAAATGTATTGAATAAAACAAAAGGAACACTGCAAAATGAGGAAAAAAAAAGGAAAAATCACAGCAAAAATAGCTGGGCAGTGGGCGGAGTCTCGTAAATCAGTTGGCAACGCGAGTACGCAAACACCGCGCGAAAACTTTAATAAAACAATAATAGCCGTTGAAAATAGCGCATATTTTCGAAACGTCCCAGAGCCTATTTTTCACCAATTTTCCAGGTTAAAAATTCAAAAAAAATGTGAATTTCGCCTTTTTTGGACAATTTTTCGAGGGATTTATTGGCTATCAGCCATAACGCGCCAAACTCGCGTCAAAAACTCTTCGTAATTGCGCATTTTTGGGCTCTCGGAAATTTCGAACATTTTTCTGCATTTTGTCGTCGCGATGTTTGCACACAATCATTTAAAAAAGCTTTTAAAAATGATGTGTGCAAACACCGCGACGACAAAATGCAGAAAATTTTTTGAAACGTTCGAGAGCCTTTTTTATTGGCTAATAGCCGTTTTTTTTTCAATGAAAAAATTTCGATAGCGCGCCGAAAACTCTTCGAAATTGGGCATTTTTTCATGGGATAATAGCCGGCGACCAGTTGTGCCAACTGGGTGCCGGCTATTTGCCACTGGCGTCTAGTTGGCATCTAATCGGCGTTCAGCGCAAATTTGGCGGTAATCGGCGCCAAAGCGGCAGTTAGCCGTTAGCCGTAATTGCGCATTTTTGGGCTCTCGAAAGTTTCGAAAATTTTTCTGCATTTTGTCGTCGCGATGTTTGCACACAATCATTTAAAAAAGCTTTTAAAAATGATGTGTGCAAACACCGCGACGACAAGATGTAGAACATTTTTCGAAACGTCCGAGAGCCGAAATGTTGAGCTTCTTTTCGAGGGATTTATTGGCTAATAGCCGTTTTCAATGAAAAAATTTCGATAGCGCTCAATGGTAAATAGCCATTGTTGGCGTCTAGTTGGCATCTAATCGGCGTTCAGCGCAAGTTTGGCGGTAATCGGCGCCAAAGCGGCAGTTAGCCGACCGAAAATCCGAGCCGAAATAGCGCCAATTAGGTGTTAACTAGACGCCGAATGACTGCCAGATTCAATCGTAAATAGCCATTGGTGGCGTCTAGTTGGCATCTAATTGGCGTTCAGCGCAAGTTTGGCGGTAATCGGCGCCAAAACGGCAGTTAGCCGACCGAAAATCCGAGCCGAAATAGCGCCGATTAGGTGCCAACTAGACGCCGAATCACTGCCAGATTCAATGGTAAATAGCGATTGGTGGCGTCTAGTTGGCGTCTTATCGGCGCTAAAGCGGCAGTTAGCCGTTCAAAAATTCTCCGATTTTGCTCTATTTTGGTAAAAAATCACGGTTTTTTTTAAATATCGCGAGATTTTCACGAAAAAAAAAATTTAAAAAACGCACCAAAAACCTCAAACGCCTCTCTCGGCAACAGCGTTCCATTCAAATCGACACCGTTCACCGTCGCACAGCAGAAAAAGCACATGAGCGAATTTTTCGGGTAGGCCGCATAGTCGAGCGGTGGCATCATTCGAAAATAGGCCAACTCTTCGTTCGACGGAAACGGAGCCACCTTGTACTTGGCCGACCGTTTTCGCTGTTTGTAGTCCTTTTTGAACGCCTGTGACTTTTTGTTCATATAGTAAAAGAGGACGAGATCTGGCGGCGATTTGTCGACAAAAAACTGCGATAGTCCGTGGAAAATTTTCACGTGCTCGCCAATCCGGCTCTTAAACAGGGCGCGTTCCTCGGGTGTCCAACGATTCAGACTCTCCAATATGGAGGATCGATGTGCGTGTTTCATATCAGTTATCACTGATTCTGGACGTTCCACGAATACGTCAAGTTTTCGTTGCTCTTCTGTCAACAGCATCGGCACTTCTGCCACGCCCTTTTTCACCTTCTCTTCCAGATGCCGTTTTGCAATCATTTGACGTTCATCGTCGCCGCGTATTCGCTCGGCGCGCTGCCATCGTTCACGGTCTTCGCGGTCTTTTTTGAGTTCTGGGAACTCGGATTCCATGAGGGTGCGAATTTCATTGGTGAAGTCTCTGGAAAATGGTAGGTTGGTGGTGTCGGTTTTCATGGATTTTTTTCCTTCATTTCGAGATTTATCCTGAATCGGAACCCTCCAAAATATTACTCACATCTCAGAAGCTGTTAAAAACTTTGAAAATAGCCAATTTTCCGACGAAAGGTCTCGAAGCGAAACGAATTTTTCGACACAGTTGAAATGAGTGTGACCGTAACCCATTAAAATGTAATGTCGCGTCCCAAGTTCAAAAAATTCCTGAAATCAGGAGTCTTTTGCAGTCCAAAGTGCCACAAAAAACCCAGCAATAACAGGCGATTACAGTTGAAACCGATGCTACCGTAGTTGCTTCGCTGCAAGACATTCTATGTTTAAACTCTAATTTCTTGGGAAAAATCGAGTTTAAACATATAAGGTCTCGCAGCGAAGCAACTACGGTAACGTCGGTTTCAACTGTGCGCGCCTATTATTTCTGGGATGTTTTGTGGCACTTTGAACTGCAAAAAACTTCTGATTTCAGGAATTTTTTGAACTTTGGACGCGGCATTACATTTTTATGGGTTACGGTCGCACTCATTTCAACTGTGTCGAAAAATGCGTTTCACTTCGAGACCTTTCTTGGGAAAATTGGCTATTTTCAAAGCTTATGAACAGATGCTGAGACGCGATTAATATTGAAAAATCCTCGTAAATACCCCAAAATTGTCCAAAAAAGATCAGAAATCCACAAAAACGTCTCAAAATTTTCAAAAAAGGTTCAAAAATGGGGGATTTGATCACAATTTTTCGGGGCTCTTTCGAAATAGAAATTCGACAAAATAGAAATTTCACGTTTTGGAATATGCGTGAAAATAGAAACCCACGAAATAGAAATTTATTACTACTGTCGGCCCGCCAAAATGGTCAAACGTGCTCCGCTGAACTCAACGCTATGCGATTTTCATTTTGGTTTCCAAATTATTTCATTTCACGTATAAATTCAACGTGAAATGAAATTATTTGGACACCAAAATGAAAATCGCATAGCGTTGAGTTCAGCGGAGCGCGTTTGACCATTTTGGCGGGCCGACAATATTTACTATTATTATTTATTACATTTCTATTTCGTGGATTTCTATTTTCACGCAATTTCCAAAACGTGACATTTCAATTTTGTCGAATTTCTATTCCGAAAGAGCCCCAATTTTTCGCATTGGTGAAAATTACGCAAATCAAGAACATGTTCTATGCTAATCGCACCCTGGTAGCACGCTAATTAGCGCTCGTTAGAAGCTAAATTATTCTCCAAAAATACTCAGAAATACCACCAAACTGTCTGAAAATCATCAAAATCCTTAAAAATGTCCAAAAATTCTCAAAAATTGACAATTTTTTTTGCATTTTTCATGTGTTACGCTAATCGAACGCAACCGCTATGCTAATAGCACGCTCAAAAAATCCCCAAAAAAACCATCAAAAAACTCACTTTCTCGTCGGCGTCTCCTCCCATTGTTTCAGCTGATTCTGAAAGTCGCGAAACCTTTCGGCGTACTCTTTGACGACGTCTTGGTCGCTGCAAAAGTCTTTTTTATTCATTTTGTTCCCAATCATCAAAAAACAAAAAACGCACCCTTCTTCCATTTGCTCTGCTCTCTGTCGCTGTCTCTTTTTTGATTCGGCGACGTCGTGCAGACGTGTGTGTGTTTTGTGTTATAGTATTTAGAAATGAATATGAATATGTGTTTGGGTAAATTGAGGAGGGGAAAGAGGAGAACCTGCAAAAAAAAAAACAAATGAGGCGGGTGTGATTAAGAGATCTGTCTGAAACTTTGAAAAACAGTGTCAAAAATGACGCAAATTGATTTTTGAGCATTGAGTCAGCAATGCAAACGCGCTCGATTGCACAACTGGGAACAAATATTGTCGGCCCGCCAAAATGGTCAAACGCACTCCGCTGAACTCAACGCTATGCGATTTTCATTTTGGTTTGTTTCCAAATAATTAAATAACTTGGAAACAGCGGAGCGCATTTGACCACTTTGGCGGGCCGACAATATTTACAATTTTTGTTCCGAGTTGTGCAACCGAGCGCGTTTGCTTTGCTGACATCCAGCTCATGCTTCTGTGCGCCTTTTGACACCATTTTTCGAATTAAATAGCAATAAAAAATACTGAGCAAGATCAAATCAAAAACAACAAAAAAAAAGAAGCAGATTACGTTCTCATTATATATAAACATCAAGAGTGAAAGAGGAAAGGAAGAAAGGAACGAGAAGTAAAAAAAAAGAAAAGAAAAAAGAGCAGAGAAAGAGAGCAAATAGGGTGGAAAAAAAGCGGGGGGAAGATAATAAAAAAACAAATGAAACAAACATATTTATTTCCGTTCGCAAATCGAAAATACCCCGGTCAGTTTTGCACTTTGGGTGGTCTTAAATGGCGGCTATATGGCTATTAGCCTTCGAAATTACAGAAAT
Source organism: Caenorhabditis japonica (assembly GCA_963572235.1). Lineage (NCBI taxonomy): Eukaryota > Metazoa > Nematoda > Chromadorea > Rhabditida > Rhabditidae > Caenorhabditis > Caenorhabditis japonica. Next base: position 3,174,893 of record OY754344.1, on the reverse strand, counting down.
CGGCGCTAATTTGGCAGCTACGTGGCTATACGCCACCAAAAATGGCAGATAGTCACGCATAGCTCACGCCTATTCGGCTATCGGCGCGAGTTCGGCGAAAATCGGCACAAGTTTGGAACGGATTTGAATTGTATTTGGCTCGACTTCGGCAGTAATCGACGCATGAGCGGGTGTTTGCCAATAGCTAATAGCCGTCCATTTCAGGTCGTACACGGCTATTAGCTATTGGCAAACACCCGCTCCTGTGTCGATTACCGCCAAATTCGAGCCAAATACAAGTCAAATCCGTTCCAAACTTGTGCCGATTATCGCCAAACTCGCGCCGATGGCCGATTAGGAGTGAGCAAGAAGTGGATATTTGTCATTTCTAATGGATAACAGTCATTTTCAACGGCTAATAGCCATGCATTCCGCCCAGAAAATTCCCAGAGTCGCGGAATTTCGCTATTTTTTACCCAGACAACCTGGCGGCCATTCTACAAAGAAAAAACAGCTAATAGCCATGCATTCCGAGTCAAAAATTCCTACATTTTATTGTTGAACCGCCAAAATGGTCAAACGCGCTCCGCTGAACTCAACGCGAAATGGAATAATTTGGAAACCAAAATGAAAATCGCATAGCGTTGAGTTCAGCGGAGCGCGTTTGGCCACTTTGGCGGGCCAACAATACCTATTTTACCCCGGAATCAGACCCAACCTTTCAACGACGAGACACTACGAGAAACCGAGATACGCAGACGACAAATATTCGCCAATAGAGCGCCACGCGCCAAAAAAAGGGAAAGGAAAAAAATGTCCTATCAAGGCGGATCTTATCGATAAAATCCCGGATTTTGGCGATAATCTGGTAGCGGATGAGTCGATTTTTTGCATTTATTTTACAAATTGAAAAATGAAATTTCATTTTGAAATTTGGTTTTTCCCCGGAAAGTTCTAGGCGGAAAGAAACGAGAGAGCATTCACGTCTGCAGAGTGGGAAAAGTAGAAGGAGAAGTAGATGCAGAAGCAGAGACGAAAAGGGTCGGAAAAAAGTAAATGTGCTCCACGGACGACAGCGAAGAGAGAATCAGACAGTCAGACAAATCGAGGCGTTCGGTGGAGCGCAAAACGGATTTTAACGACTATTCCTCACGTCTCTGCGTCTTCATTTTTGTATTCATTTATTTAGAGACGCAGAGAAATGCGATAGGGCGCGTTTGAAATTTCGTAGGGTCTGGCACACCCAAAAACATGATATTAACAAACTTTCGAGACGATTCGATTGTCAGACATTTTCCATAACATAAATGATCAGAATGACGGCTGAGAGAAGAAAAAAAAAGGATAGACGAGTGTAACAAACACAACCAAGTACTAATCGAGAAGAGTGTCTGACTTGTTTGATCTTTGTTAATCAATCCGAACCCCTCCCTAATTGTTCATTAATTAATTTATTATTTTTTCATATTGTCGGCCCGCCAAAATGGTCAAACGCGCTCCGCTGAACTCAACGCTATGCGATTTTCATTCTGGTTCCCAAATTATTTCATTTCACGTTTATTTTAAAATTTTAACGTGAAATGAAATAATTTAGAGACCAAAATGAAAATCGTATAGCGTTGAGTTCAGCAGAGCGCGTTTGACCATTTTGGCGGGCCGACAATATGTGGGCTCCGATGTTCCGCAGGGCAGCGAAAAGCTGCGGAACATCGGAGCGTTTTTAAACACAAAAAAGTAGTGATAATATAAAAAATAATTATAATCAGTGTCAATTCTCAGAAATTGCCCTAGTGGAAGGACAGATTATGTAGATCAAAATAACAGAGGACTTCTCCCTGGAGAACATGCCAGAGAAAAAGAGAAAAGAACGAAAAAAGGGAAACAAGAAGAAAAAGCAATTTCCTGGAATGTATGTGCGAGACGCGCCCCGCCGCGCCGCTTATTCATGGAAACGCCGAAAAATCACAAAACATTAATTTTTCTGCATAGAAAAACCCTAACGTAAATCGCCGACACGAATTGGGAGCCGATGCAAGTGCGCCCTATTGCACACCTAAAATGCGCGCGCTGTTTAAATTTTAAAAATTTTCGGCTTTGCAGATGTGAAATCAGTGCACAGAACAAAATGTGTACCGCAAGAAAAATATAGATTTTCGACAAAATTTGCGATAAGTTTATCCAGAAATCTGTCAATAAACCTTTTTATCCAATATTATTGGTATATGAGTCATTTACATGAAATATTACAAAATAAGCTTGTTTTGTCGTTTTATTTTGAATTTTTTGCTCAATTTTTCAAGAAAAAACATTTCGGATTTGTGAAAGCATGCATTGCGGATTGGAGGCTACTGATGTTTCGATTTTCCGGCCGCGGATAACACACAACAGGCCTGTTAACAGGCTCAAAGCATGTTTCGAGCCCATCTTGATGATGTCACATATGCTTCCGGCCCGTTGCCACTGAACTTTCCGGTTATGAATGAATACTTAAAACGCAAATCCGAACCGTCGAGGACAAACAGTGCAAAAAAGGAAAGAAAACTGTCAAAATTCGGTGGCCTTCAACCCGAATAACGCCGAAAAATGTTAATTAATTCATAAAATTCACATAAATAAAGAAATAATGAAGTTTCCTGCGGGTTTTCTCTTTTTTCTCGGCCCTGATTCTCATCTGCAAGGCCGAAAAATTTGTTAAATTCAAACAGCGCGCGCATTTTATGTGTGCAATAGGGCGCACTGGCAGCGGCTCCCAATTCGTGTCGGCGATTTACGTTAGAGTCATAGAAAATTACGAATTTCAGGGAAAACTTGAAGGCGCATGAGAAAAATCATTGGGAGGTCTCGCAGCGAAAATGGGGATTGTGGTGGTGTCGATTTTTGAAACTTTTTGGTAAATTTAGGCCACGTTTTCCTGGGTGTTTTTTCGTCATTTTAGTCCAATTTAAACTAAAATTTTAATAATTTTTCTGCATTAAAAATGCTTTTTGAAAACATGTAAAAAAAAACTGCAAATTAAAAAATCAAAATTTCCACAAACAGTAAATAATTAAAGGCGCATGCAGAAATTCGTTGGCAGGTCTCGCAGCGAAAATGGGGATTACTGTGACGTGCCAGAAAATTTTGAGACCCCACGAAAGAGACCCCACGAAAAGGGTGGAAAGTGTTGAAACGCAGGAACGAAAAGGGGGGAAAATGGGCACAGTTTGTCTGCAAAAGTGCCGCACGGTTTTTTCTGCATTTTTGGAGAATGAGCAATAGTGTTTTTTTTCTGCTTTTTTTGCCTGAAATTAGTTTTTTTGGGTATTTATTGTCCATTCGCGACAAATGCAGGTGCGCTTCATTGAACTTCGTACTTTGCGATTTTCATTTTCGTCACCAAATTATTTTTCCTCTTTTTCTTCGATTTCTTGCTAAAATTCTCCGTTTTCCTTGATATTTATTTGTTAAAATGACTAATGACAAACAAATTCGTAATATTTTGTAAAAATTTTCCTAAATATGCCCAATTTTAGTTAAAATTCGCCATTTTTCGAAATTTTCGCTGCTTTAAAAATTCCTAAATCATTTATTTGGAAAGCTTTTAGTTCAAATGATATTATGACGATGTATTTCAATGTATTCTTTCTTTTTAGCACACAATTTTCCTATTTTAATGCGAAATCACCCGGATTTTCGCAGAAAATATTATTTTTCACTAAAATCAATAATTTTGTGGACCTCTCGCAGCTTTTCCGCTCCTTTTATTTTTTAATCGTTTCTATGTTGTCTCCGCATTTTAAATACTGAATTCCAGCAAAACAAAGCAGGAAAAAAACACTATTTCTCATTCTCCAAAAATGTAGAAAAACCGTGCGGCACTTTTGCAGACAAACTGTGCCCATTTTCCCCCCCCCCCCCTTTTCGTTCCTGCGTTTCAACACTTTCCCTCCTTTTCGTGGGGTCTCCCACGAAAAGGGGGGAAAGTGTTGAAATGTGGGAACGAAAAGGGGGAAAATGGGCGGAGCCAACCGCAAAAGTGCCCCAAACTCTTGCGACATTTTTTCTAATAATAGTTTTATGTTCAAATTGACTTTATTTAATTTTTTTGAAACTAAAATGCTCGAATTCATCGACAAAAATCAAAAAAAAATTAGGCTCCGCCCATTTTCCCCCCTTTTCGTTCCCACATTTCGACGCTTTCCCCCCTTTTCGTGGGGTCTCAAAATTTTGGGCCTAAATTGGAATTTTGGGTTTTTTTTGGCAATTATCCTGATTTCGTGATTTTTTTTTTCATTTTCGAACGCGACATATTTAAAATTGCAATTTTTAAGCAACCATGATATATTTTTGCCCGAATAATGGCAAAAAATAGGTCCAAAAACACGAAATTCTCAGAAATTCTGGGAAATTGTGCCAAAAAATGTTGCACTTTTATTCAAACAATTGTTTTTTTTTCCTATTCCGCGATTAATTTTGCCCTATTGCGTATTCGCAACGAGTGACACTTCTCATAAATTGCAATTATTTACGAGATTTTTTGACCCACAATTTACCACGACTCCTTGCGAATATATGATATTTTTGACATTTCCTATGAATCAGATGTATTTATTCACGCGTGGCAAAAAATTGTGAGAAGTTTGAGCGTCTTATGTAATAAGCCTGTTTTCGGTCGTAAACAATATTTTTCTGAGAGTTTTGTTCTTTGGCATACCGGGTTTTTGGAGAGAAATGTCAGAGAAAGGGCAAAAATATTTTTTTTTGGCTATTAGCCGCCGATTTCGGGGCGTATGTCACTTTCATGTGGCCAAGAATTTTTAACAATGTTTTAGAATTCAACGAGCGTGATAGAGGTATTTAAAAAAAAGGAAAAAAGCAAACAATTGGGGAATAATTCGGAGAATGCTCCGATTGGACTGAAAATTTGGGAGATAATGTCAAAAATACCCACCAACATGAAATTTTCTGAAAATTTCATATCCGGGAGTATTTTTGACTATTTTTCCAACAGGAGAATGAACTGGGAGTCAGCAAACGCCAGAGTACACAGTTTCAAACTTTCAAAAATGAGGCCCATAATTAATTTTTAAAAAACGTGAATATTTATATGAAAACGTGATCTTTTTTATTCAAAATTTTCACGTTTTTTATTAATTTTCGGTCTCATTTTTGAAAGTTCGAAAAGTTCCGGTTCATGCCCTTGTGATTTCCAAAAGTTTCACGCAAATTTTCGGAGTTTTCCCCCATTTTTCACATTTTCCATGAATATCCCCTAGTTTTAGCCCTATTTTCGTCATTTTCAGCCACTTCTCACCGCAAAAGTTCAGCCCCTACCCTTTCCAGGCACGTCTTCATAATACCGCGTACACATTGTTCGTCTCTTCTCTTCGCAAAAACGCAAAACACGTCAGAATGTGATGCGAAAATCGAGGAGCGTCCAGACACTATTTGCATCGTGCGATGCGTTTGGAAGGGCGATAGGGAGGGAGAGAGAGAGGGGGAGAAAGAGAAGACAGTTTTTGACTGGTTTGAACATTGAAAAGCCGACGGATACGGAACAGAAAAAATGCGGATCAAAAAGAAGGCGTCAAAATTCTAGAAATCCCCTTATTCGCATTTTGACCTACTATCATCATTTTAAAAAACTTGACACTTGGTGTTCACGGACTAGAATCACAGACGGGTCCTCCAGGCTCTGCCCTTTTCAGTTTTCCTGGAGGAAGATTTTCGGGGCACTAATAGTAAATAGAACGGGGTTATCCATTTTGTGCATCCTGTGGGTCTGTGCAGATGAATTTTCCTGCCACAATTTTATTCCTATGCAAGTTTACATGCTTTCATAGAAATAAAATTAAAGTAGAAAAATTCATCTGCATAGACCCGCAAAATGCACAAAATGGATAACCCCGTTTTATTTACTGTTAGTAACCCAAAAATTACCAAGAAAACTGACAAGGGCAGAGCCTGGTGGACCCATTTGTTACTCTAGTCCGTAAACACCGAGTGTCACGTTTATTAAAATGATGATAATGGGACAAAATTGCCCTTTCCTGGGAATCCAGAGGTTCAAAGTTCGCGTGTCTTTTAAAAATAACACTGGGCACGCCCCTCCCTAATACCGAAAACGGCCTTTTTTGCTTCTTTTTTCTGTTCTGCGTGTGTTTGCCTCCTGGGAGGCGGACACGGAGAGAACGAGACAGCGACTAGATAGTGTTGGGTGAGGAGAGATTGCGAGAAAGTGTGCAATTTGGGGAGACGGGGGCAGGTTGGGGGTGTGCATTATAGTTTTATAGCGGAACGAAGAAGGGAACAATGGGGGAGAGCTGAGCTAATTTTAAGGTGCAAGTTTTTAAGCGCAAGGTCAGGAGAGAGCTGGAAAAATTGCCACGTGGCATCAAGTCGCATTTTGACCCGGATATATCGGCCATGGCGGTGTGCAAACACCTCGACGACAAAATGCAGAAACATTTCGAAACGTCCGAGAGCCGATATGACCGATGCAGACAGCGAGTTGGCTATTAGCCATTAAAAATTGCAGATCAGATAGACAATACTGGCGCGGATATGACGAGTATGGGCAGCTAGATGGCTATTAGCCGATACTCGGGGATTTTCTGGCTGTTAGCCGTATAATTTAATGCGATATAGGTAGCTACATGGCTATTAGCCAATAACAAAGCAAATCTCGCTGCCTAATCGGCTAGCAGCCCGAGTGCAGCGATAATCGTCAAAAGTTTGGAGCGGATTTGGCTAAAATTTGGCAGTGATGGGCGCACAAGCAGAAGTTAGTCATCGAAAATGGCTAATAGCTGTTGAATTCGGTGACATAAATTTGACATCAAATTCTTCAGCTATTAGCCATTTTCGATAACAAACTCCCGTTTGGGCGCCGATTTCCGCCAAATATTTTCCAAACTAGTGCCGATTATCGCCAAACTCGTGCCGATAGCCGATCCGCGCGAGGTATGCTTTGAAATTCCCGTAGTTGAAAAATTAATAAATTACAGATTAGAAAACAGTGAGAGAGGGGGAAATTGTACCAAATGAAATGCGGAGAGCGCAGAGAACAGGGTGGTCGGTGCGAGAGGAAGACAGACAGACGAAGAGAGAGAGGGAGAGAGACCAGAGTGAATAGTTGTATACGTTTGAAAAGAACCCCCCCCCCCCCCACCGAATTTCCAATCAAAAACCAACCAAAGGAACCCATTTAAAGTTATGATAAGAGACTAGAAAAGCCCTATGGCAACCCAACCGGTCAGAACTTTACGTAATGAACACCAAATATTGTCGGCCCGTCACCATGATCAAACGCGCTCCGCTGAGTTTAGTACTTCGTGATTTTCATTTTGGTTACCTAATTATTTCATTTCGTGTGAAAAATGAAATAATTTGGAAACCAAAATGAAAATCACAAAGTACCAAACTCGGCGGAGCGCGTTTGAGCATCGTAGCGGGTCGACAACAATCTACGCTGTTTCCTCTGAGTTTCAACGAAAAAGACCAACGAAAAAAAAGAGTTCAAAGAGCCGGAAAACCTGAGCAAGACGACCCCATACAGGTCCCTGATCTCAACTCGCTTGCTTTCGCGTCACATCAGCCGGGGGAATAGGAATAGGACGGACGGGTGGAGAAACCAGAGAGACGACGGCGAGTGGAGTGCGCAGAGATGGCAGATGCGCTACAGACAGAGAGAGAGAGAGAGCGGAGAGATTGGTGTTGGTGTGCGTGCACCACGGCGGTCGTTTCGTTTTGCAAAATCTTAATCATCATCTGCAGATGGGCGAGCGATTTTGCCACGTGGCAAGGTTCAGAATTACCATTTTTGGGAAAATTGATGAAAAAATTTGAAGCTCCGCCCACTTTTTGCGTGTCACTTGTTTTGGGAGCGTGGCAGCGATTCAAAATTGTCAAATTTGATGATGAAAAATTGCGAAAGTTCTTGTTTTTCTTGAATTTTTTTGAAAAAAGAAAACAAACACAAACTTTATTGCACTTTCTTGAAGCCCCGCCCACTTTTTGCTAAAAGTGACTGCAACAAATGTTTGTTTGTTTTCTTTTTCAAACAAAAAAAACAAGAAAACCAACAACTTTCGCAATTTTTCATCATCAAATTTTCAAAAAATGACGATTTTAAATCGTCGCCACGTTCCCAAAACGAGTAAACCGCAAAAAGTGGGCGGAGTCACAAATTTTTTCTTCAATTTTCCAAACAAAAAAAATTCTGAACCTTGCCACGTGGCGAAAAAAGGGCTCTGGGACGTTTCAAAACAAGACGTTTCAAAACTGGGACGTTTCAAAACTTTTTTTGCATTTTTTCGTAGCGTTTTTTGCCAATTGACACCAAAACGCACGCTCATTAGGTTTTTATTTTTTGCTTTTATCAATTATTTGTATTTTTATGGAAATTTAAATACACTAGTACGCCGCAAAAATGCAAAAAAGTTTTGAAACGTCCCAGTTTTGAAACGTCTTGTTTTGAAACGTCCCAGAGCCGAAAAAAGATTTTGCAAAAGGAAATGACCGCAGTCTCCTGCCCGAAACAGATGATTCCCCAAAAAAGTGGGCGGAGCTCTCCATTAAAATGGCAGAAAAATGCGTTTTTATTTGATTGATAGGTCCAATTGAGCGAAAATTTGCTTTGTTTTCCAGAAAATTCAAATTTAGCGGGTTTTCAAAGAAATATGGCAAAAATTCAAAACTCTGCTAAAAAAATGCGCGTTTTTGTACAAAAAAACGCATTTTTCAGTAGATTTTCGTCGTTTTTCGCCATTTTTCTTTAAATAAGCCCGCTTAAATTTGATTTTTCGAAAAACAAAGCGAATTTCCGCACAAGTAGACTTATTCAATCAAATAAAAGTGCATTTTTCTGTCATTTCTCGAAATTTCTATGAATATCGCCAACACAACTAAAATGGCCAACGGGATGAAATAACGCTGAAAATGAATAATATATTCTGCGTAGTGCCCAAATAAGTCCAAAGTTCAAAAAATCATGAACTCTGAGCATTCCAGCTGAGTCTAACCGAATTCAGTCCAAAGTTCTCTTTGAGATCACACCAAATTTTGCGAAGCAATTCGACTAGAGGATCAAACCCTGCTATATTTCGAAAAAGTTCAATGTTTTTGCCACTTGATTCCAATTGGAATCGCCCCGCGGTGCGTCCATGACGTCAACATCATGCGTACGTTTTTTTTCACGTTCTTTCTCTCCCACATGTGATATTTATCAAGACATTTTCTCCCTCCCCCTTCGTCCGTTCGGTCTCTCGTCTCACAATTATTATATCAGACACACACACACTTCACACTGAGCAACCCAAATGTAAACATTTTCGCACTCTCTATCTCTCTTTCTCTCGCTGTCATTAATGAACCCATTTTAAAAGATCATGGTTATAACAAATTCAAGCACTAGAGATTGAGTCAGAAAATTTTGAGCTGACTAATCTTAATCTGCAAAGCTTCTTCTTCTTCTTTTTTTGCTCTTTTCTCTCTCTCTCTCTCCAAAGCGTTCAAAGCTTTCGCCTCTCTATTCGAACGGAAATGCACCGAGACGCCGACCAACATACACACTCACTTGTCAAGGACATTCGCCTGTGTCACATAGAAGGGGGAATGGAGACAAAAAAAGTGGAATGGATGGTTGAGGAGGAGGGACAAAAGAGGGGCGAACGACGGTGATCCTTCATTTCTTGACGAGGTGGCGAAATCGTTACTATTACAACATTAATGTCTGTCTGACTAACTATTACATATGACCATAAACCTGCGGAATTGATGGGAACCCCCGAAGCAGGCTTGGAATTCCTAGATATTCAGGATAATTATAGAAATTGCGGGAAATGGAGCATCGTTACAGAACCGGGAGAAAAGAGCTCCGCCTCTTTTTTGCACATTTGTTGAACGAGTTCTATTGAAAAGTGTGGCAGACATGACTTGACTTGAAGTGCATTCGGGGCGGAGCTAGTTCCCCAGTTTGTCAGGGTCTCGACAAAAGTTTGTCGGACGAAGCCGAGGGATGGGGCGGGAGTGAGAAATCACGCCCTGTCGCACAACCGCGACACCTCCAAATAGGGACCTTTCTTAATTTTTGTTCCTCATTTGGACGCGTCGGGTCATGCGTTCGGGTGCTTTTCCTCATTCCCGTATCATGCCACTGTGAAATCGGCGCAGAATATTCCAGAATCATCAGAAATTTCTCAAAAAAAAAAATGAAAAAGTAGACAAATACATGAAGTGGGAAAAAACCGAAACGTCTGGAAAAAACCACTGATTAATCAGAGATTCCCCCAATTTTTTGCACACGTCTCAACGGATGAGAGTCGTTGGGCTCTGGGACGTTTTGAAACTTTAATGCTATTTTTGTGGCCGTGTCCGCAATATTGACAAAATTCGGCCAAGGATAAAATAGTTATCGAATCTTTAATCGGGAAATTTGAAGAATTAGTCAAAACTTAGCGCTAGAAATTCAATTATATTTTCGAAATGTCCCAGAGCCGTGAAAACATCGCAGAATATTCCAGAATCATCAGAAACTTCTCGAAAAACAATGAAAAAGTAGGAAAAATTTATGAAGTGGCATAAAATCGAAAACGTCTGAAAACACCATTGACCAATCAGAAATTCACCAATTTTTGGCACACGTCTAAACTAATGAGTGTTGTGGGGCTCTGGGACATTTTGGAACTTTAATGTTATTTTTCGTGGCCGTGTCCACAATATTGACAAAATTCGGCCAAGGATAAAATAGTTATCGAATATTTTACCGGTAAATTCGAGAATTCGTCAAACTTACTTAATTGTGATTCAGCGATAACAATGAACTAAAAATTTGAAGTGACGGTTTACAAAACGTCCCGGAGCCTTGAAATCGGCGCAGAATATTCCAGAATCATCAGAAATTTCTCGAAAAAAATGAAGAAGTAGGAAAAATATATGAATTGGCATAAAACCGAAAACGTCTGCAAATACCACTCAACAATCAAATATTATCAAATTTTTTATTTAGCTGGTGAGAGCTGTGGCCTAAAAATGTGAAAAAAAACTCTTCCACGATTACATCATTTCAGCTGTAAACATTTTTAGGCGACAGCTCTCACTAGAGAGTAATCTCTCCAAAAATAGGATGACGTCAAAAAAACAGCAGAAAATTTATAACAGAGATCAATGAAAATGATAATTAAACAATATTTATCAACTTGCTTGAAAACCTGAAAAAAAACAGAGTCGCATCCAATTATTTCAGAGGATTAGACTTGAATACAAAAAAAGGGGAAAATAAAGAAAGCGGAACATGAAAATCAAAATTTGAATGTCTCGGCGGGCTGCAGAGCCGCTCAGGAGGATTAGAAAAAGCGCGCAAATATATTTTCCATGTTATAAATAAGTTTTTCAGTCGTCAGAACATCAAAAGCATATCAAAAACAACAAAAAACACGTATTTATGCTCGTGTGAAAAATTAATGGAATTCTGAAGAAAAAAATTGCAACTTGACTGGTCTATTTCGTCCGAAGCCTGCTGCGCATCCAGTTACGGTAGTTATTAAATTTGTAACTTTTGGGGAGAAACTGATGTGAGGAAGGATGTTTGAGACGACCGGTAACCGGAAATTGAATTAATGAAAAGTACAGCTTTTTCTAGTTATTGGATTACTATAATCCCTATTCCGCCAATTTCTGACTACAAAGACGTTCAAATTTTGGGTAATAATGGACCTATTAAAATGAATTTTCCTTAAAAAAAACAAAATTTTAATTAATACATTTTACGCCCAAAATAAATACCTCCCATCTCTTTTTTTTTTTTACAAAATGCTATGATCAATAAAGCGGAAAACGCAGAGATTTGAGCGCGTCGGGAACAAAGAAACCGCAGAAACATCAATGATCGAATGGAAGGAAATTATGGGGAGAAAAAGGAAAAGGAACGAACCGTGGTCAGCCAGACAACAAGAAGAACATCAGAAAACAAAAACGAACTATATATTTTCTTCGATAAATACTTGATTACAGAAACGCAGTGCTGATTTGTCGTTAAAAATTTGTCGAGTTTTTAAGTAAATATTGTGAAATTTATCGAGAAGGCCACCAGGGGTGTGCGGAACGGAATTCGGAATTCCGAAAATTCCGAAAATTCCGAGCATTTTCGGAATGGAATTCCGATCGGAATATTCCGAAAAAATTATTTCGGAATGAAATTCCGATCGGAATATTCCGAAAAAATTATTTAGGAATGAAATTCCGATCGGAATATTCCGAAAAAAAATTTTCGGAATGAAATTCTGAAAAAAAAATGTCTGGCAAAACCTCAATGTTACTTTTTACAGAGAAATATCTTTTTGATAGTTTATTGGCTGTTTCGTTGTTTTTCTTCTGTTACTTATTATTATCTACTTTGATATTGTTTTTTTGTGCACAGTACTGCTTAATAATATTAAAAATCAAGTCATTCCGAAAATTCCGAATATTCCGAGAATTCCGATTTTTTTTTCTCGGAATATTTTGAAATTCCGAAATTCCGAAATACGAAAGTTCGGAATATTCCGACATTCCGAAATTCCGAAATAAAAAATTCGGAAGATTCCGATATTCCGAAATATTCCGAAAAGTCCATTCCGCACACCCCTGAAGGCCACGCGATATTTTTACGAATTTCAGTTTTTTTAACCCAATTCTAGAACGAAAATATTTAATTGCCAAGCTTCTTTTTAATTGAAAAATGAAGAAATTTGTCAAATAAATTACAAGTAAATATTGCCAAAATTACATACCGTAACCCAAATGCACTCCGTAAATCGTGTTTTCGGGTTACTGTAGGTCGCCGCTCTACAAAAATGTCACACATTTTTTTGAAATTACATTCACCACGGAGTGACATTTCGCGATAAACTGTGCGACCAAAATTTTTTTCATTTTTTGTTTTTTTTTTCTTTACCGAGAAATGTTACTCCGTGGCGAATACGTGATAGTTTGTAATTTTTCTTTCATCGTTTTTTTTTTTGACAAATTCCCACGCAGTTATTCACTTATGTATCCAATCAGTGCATAAACAAAGGCTATTTTTGAAAGACTGCGTTCGATTAAAGGCTCAACGAGCTCTCGTCGAGCTGTTACTTTCAGTTTGGCACGAATTACGAACGATGATCACAAAATTTCAGAAAGAATAGAGCTTTGTGCTCTCTGCTATTGTTTTCAATCGACTTGCGACATCAAAACGTGAAACTCCGCCCACTTTTTTTCACGCAAAAATTCAAAATGCACTAAAATTTAATGTTCGCGTGAAAAAAAGTGGGCGGGAGTTCACGTTTTGATGTCGCAAGTCGATTGAAAACACAATAATTCGCACGCATCAAAATTTCATGGGATTTGAAAATTTTCCTGTGGGTGCTTGATTGAATGCATAATTTTGTCAAAAATTGTGAATAAAGCGGTGTGAAAATTCACAAATCTGGAATAAAATTGATGAAATCTCGTTCCAAGTTCCTGAAAACAGTGGAACCACATATCTACCGTAGAACCTATTAGAGGCGTATGGGCCTTTTTAACTTTTTGGTACGCCTTAATTGCAGGAACCCTTCAATTTGAGTTGTTCGCATCTAATTTTCAGACCGAAATGGTATAATTTCTAGAAACTATTTCTGAGACTTAAAAAAAAACAATGGGCACATAGAAGTGCGACTCTATTACAGGGGCGCTTCTATTTTCTTTTACAGTAAATATGGTCCAAAAATTGTGCCTAGGAATAAACTCATTAATCTTACGCTTGGGTGCAACTAGCAGTATAATCAGCTGTGACCGATCAAAAGTATACTGTTTTTCTGGATATCATCCATAATTTCTGACTTCAACTAAAAGCATAACAACTTTTATAACAAACAGTTTATAAACAAGAAAATCACGCAACAATCTCGAAGCGGAGAGGGGCGAGAAGCTCTGGCTCATTGTCCTTGGTGGTGACGGTGTGAGCGGCTCTTGGGGGGACTGGAAGTCTCTTCAAAGATGGCACTGGCTGTCCGGCATCCTTGGCGGCCTTTCTCTTCTCGTCATTGGACTTGACGCGGTTCAAGAAGTCGATTCTGCACTTGGATGGCTTGATGTGCTCGATGCGGATGTTGATTCTCTTTGGAAGGATGTTTCCGCTGAAAAATTGCAAACAGTTTTTGAAAAAAAATAACTTTTTATTGGAATTTCCGAGATCCCCAAGAATTTATAAGAAATCTCAATCAAAAATTGAAATTTACTGAATAAAAAACGCGAAAATTATTTTCAAAAAACTTTGAGAACCGTTCCATTCTTAATAATCAATACTCACCGGACTCTCTTGTTGACGATGATTCCGACGGCTCCTCTGGTCACGTTGAAGATTCTTCCGGTTCTTCCGTGGTAAGCCTTGAATGGCATACCCTTCTGGAAGGCTCCATTGGTCTTGATATCGACAAGATCTCCGCGTTTGTACTGGGTGTAGTAGGTGGAGAGGTGCTCGACTCCGTGCTTGCGGAAATCGCGAGCGTACATGTAACGCGTTCCGCGTCTGAGACCCTTGGAGTTAGTCATATTTAACCCTGCAAATTAATTATTATATTTTGGTTATGGAGGCGAGCGGAAAACGTAATTTTGAGAGAAAAAAAAATAAATTCATCAAATATAGAGAATTTTCTCATAAAAATGACGGAGAATCGTGGGGCAAGATACTAGAAGGACTGTAAATTGTAATTTTAAAAATATTTTATGGAAAATTCGCGTGAAAAATCAAAAAAATCTCGAAAAAAAAGGAAAAATTCTTTAGGCCATTGCGGAAAATCATTGAAGGCGCAAGCAAGATACGGTGTTCTACATTTTACGTGTGTCAATTCTTTGTAAAGCGCGGCGAGACCCACTGTCTGCCGTCTCTTCATGTTTGCGCATCTCTCGCCGCCGCTCATTTTTTATTTTTTATTTTTGCAAAAATTTATGAAAAAATCGATTTTAAAGCACTTTTACTGTTCATTTTTTATTGATTTTTACAATTAGCATCCTTATTAACCTATTTGATCGGTTTTTCCTTCTATTTTAATGCAGAAATGCAGAGAAATTAATTTCGAGTTTCCATTATATCAAAAAGCTTGAAAAAAATCATTTTTCCTTCCAGAATGTCGTTGGGTACTCTTGTCTACAACAACGTCTCCCGTCGCTTCTCCACCATCCTCCTGGCCTCTGCCTTCGGAGCGTACGCCTTCAACTACACTTTGGAGGGAGTCACTAACTTCTACTGGGATTCTGTGAGTTTTGTATTTGCTGTATTACGTGATTGCAACGGAGTGATAGTTCACGGTAAATAAAAACGCTTCATGCAATAGAAATGAAGAAAATATGGAAGAATTTGGGAAAGAAAAAGTTAGCTTCACCAAAAACTTAAAATTTCAAAAATTCTTCACAAAAACAAAAAAATAGATGCTTTTTACTGCTCTGCGAGATCAATCGTTTAAAAATCTCGAACAATTTGGCGAAAAATCGGAAAATGCTCTCATTGTCCTTGGGAAAAAATGTCAAAATAAATTTTTAAAATCGACGCTTCGGTGCAAAATTTGCTGGTCATGTCATGTCCGGGAGTATTTTTGGCATTATTCCCCCTAGTTTCAGGCCAATCTGACAATTGTTCGAGTTTTTTCCTTTTTCGATTTTTCTATGAAGTCTGCGAAAACTCGGATAATGCTCCGATTTGTCTGGAAATTTACGAAAAATGTCAAAAATTTTGAACATTTTAAATTAAAAAAATCGATATTTTCGTCTGAATTTGTCTGGGAATGTCTGTCCGGGAGTATTTTTGTCATTATTTCCCAAAGTTTCAGGCCAATCATAGCATTTTCGCTGGTTTTAGCTATTTTTATATTTAGCTGTTTCGTAAATCCTGAATGATTTTAGCCAAAATGTATATGAACATGGTATTATGGATTCGGGACGTAGCGAGACAGAGTGTTGGGTCTCGCCACGATTCAGCTCTTGGCGGGAAATTTTCGTCAGCTGTGGCCCATTTTGAGACTTCCTTCGCTTGATGTGACATCTGAATGTAAATACAAAGAAGCACGAGCCATAGAAATTGATAGTGCAGCAATTTATTAGTGTGAATGAAGCCTTATTTTATTGAATAGGAGGCACGGCTTTATGTCCACCAATCCCTGATTAATAGTGCTCTGCACATCTTCGTATATTTTGATTCATGCCAAATATTTTTAGACTTAAAATTTTTCTTTATTAGCCACATTCACGGGACCCCACGCTTCCAAAATCTTTGGCCCTGTTAATTTTTTCCTCCGAATCCCAAATTTCACGGTATTCAGTGCTATTTTCAAACCCTTATGGTATTATTCACGAAATGGGAAAAAATGGCAAGAAACTGCGCGAAAACTCGGAAAATGCTCCGATTTACCTGAAATTTTGGGAAATAAGGGAAAAAACTCTCCCGGACATTACCCCAAAATTTCAGACAAAAATATCGATTTTAAGCATTTTCAGAAAAAAAACAATCTTTCTTATATAGAAAATTTTAGATTAGTCTGTGTGTTTGTTTGTGTGTCTCACACACAAGTTGGCAGTCGACAAAACTCGAACCAGCGACCTATCGATTGACGTTCAAACGTGCTACACAGGTGAAGGGCTTGAAATCCATATCGGATCCGAAACGGATGGGACGTGGAATTTATAGGAATTTTATATGTATCCGATTTTGATCCTATTAGGATCCACGCTCCCACGGATAGGATGCGGACGTGGGAGCGTGGACTGAAAACGGATCAAAAACGGATGGGACGTGGGTGGGACGTGGATATTTTCTAGACTTCTTGAATTTTCCATTTATTGATTTCACTCAAGATGCTCAATGAGCACATGTATCCAGACAACCAAAAATAGCCGGTGAGCTCTGTGGCACCGTGCCACGGAGCCTTCATCAAGAGCTCCCCTCTCGCCCTTCAGAATTCTCTAACCCAATCCCTTGCAACATCTGCAATGGCGGCGGGTATACCTTCCCATGTGGACCGACATCTCACGGGTTTCGACGGCCCTTATGTTTTGCACGGGAAAGGGGCGGGGCGTAGCGTGGTGACACCAGTTTTTCGTGGATTTTATTATTTTAAGACGTAATTTCACGAAAACTTACTTCATATGCCTGCCGTGGGATATAAGCCCCCACCCCAGCATATATAAGTATAGTCCCTCACCATCGTCGTCCTCCCGACTATCTCGAATCAAAACGTTTCCAAATTAGAACTATGGTAAAGGTGAAATCAGTAACGTAATTGGAAAAGAAAACAAAGATTTTATGAGCCACAAATGTGGAAAATGAATTATGTGGTATTCACTCTAACTGGCCGGCATCCAAGCAGGAGGTTCAAACAATAAGCCGGCATGCCGGACAAATAGAGTAAATACGGTATTACAAATACTTGTTTTGTACTGGAGAATTTGATTTAGCTTATTATTATACAACACTTTTGACACGTGTCCATTTGGAAAGAAAACGGTTCTGATTCGGGACAATTCTGTCTTGATAAAGTTCTGATTCGAAGCTTTTCCTTATTCGGAAAGCGACAAAAATGATAGAAAGAGCTATGAATGGTGCACTTCTATTAAAGGCTTCAATTAATTGGGATTGCTCTTCGATGTTGGTCGATTTTCGCTTGTTGTTTTGCTATTCTGATACGGTGGGGGCTATTCTTATCAGGGGGGGGGCTATTCTGGTATAGCGGAAGGCGATATTGAAATGGAAAATTAAAAAAGGAAAAAGTGGAGGACTTATCTGATAAATAGGCGCTACCTCGAAATAGAACCTTTTCAAAATAGAACCGCGTGAAATAGAACTGTTCCCAAATAGAAATGTTCCGAAATGGAACCGCGTGAAATAGAACTGTTCGGAAATAGAACCGCGTGAAATAGAACTGTACATAGTTTTAGCGCGTTTTAGCACAATTGGGTGAAGACTATTGAATAAATAGCCAAACAGAAAAAGTTCCACTCACAATCAGTGGCGTGACCTGTTTTCGATTTATTGACTGGGTTATATTTCACGCGGTTCTATTTCGGAACAGTTTCATTTCCGAACAGTTCTATTCCACGCGGTTCTGTTTCGCGTCAAGTTCTATTTCGACACAATTCTATACTAGTTATTATACTAGTTCACTCATATACCAGGATAACTGCCAGGTTTTTTTTACAAACCACTGAGTAAATTGGACCAAAATCAACCTGTGCTAAGCCGATCCTTGGTGGTCGATATCAGCTAGGGGGGCTACAATGGTCAATTACCAAATTGCCTGCTCTTCTAATAGAGCCTGACATCCACGCGCCCTGCTTCAGATGAACGCGGATCCATTCTCCATAACGTCAAAAAATTCCACGCGCCCTCCATATATATTCCATCCTCCCCCACGCCGGCGTGGATCCACGGTGACCCACGCCAAAACAATCCACGCTCCCTCCACGGGGGCGCGTGGATCTATATCGGATCATATATGGATCCAATCCACGTCCCATCCGTTTCGGATCCGTTTTGGCATTATCTCCCACCACCTGTGTAACCACTATACCACAAGGGTCACGAGAACTTGAAAGAAATAGGGAAAAGAAATGATTGCCAGTTCTATTTAAAAAAAAAACAGAAATCAGTAAAAATGAATAATTGACGAAGGCGACTTAGTCGCCACAAGCTGCAAGCTTGTATTTATTAAAAATCGACATTTTGGTCTGAAACTTTGTGGGAATGTCCGGGAGAGTTTTTGCCATTTTGTGAATAACCCCATTAATGCTGCGTTCAAAGTGATGAAGAAGAGAAAAATTTATATTTTTTTCGCATAAAAATAGTGTAATCGTACCCAAATCGTTGTGAGAATTCTCAATTTCGTCAAAAAGTTCCGTAAATTGATACAAAATGAGGTCACGCCACGATTTGGGTACGGTTACAATCTTTTTACGTGAGAAAAAGTAGAAATTTCCTTTTCACATTGGACACCGATTTTTCTCCATTTTTATCACTTTGAACGCTGCATAAGACTCGGCCATTTTTGTACGAAAATTATCCGTTTTTCAAATTAAAATGAAGTTTTCAATTCGAATATTCTGAAAAAGAGAGCGTGTAGCTCGAAAAATAATTATTTTATTATCGGCCCGCCAAAATGGTCAAACGCGCTCCGCTGAACTCAACGCTATGCGATTTTCATTTTGGTTTCCAAATTATTTCATTTCACGTATAAATTCAACGTGAAGTTAAATAATTTGGAAACCAAAATGAAAATCGAATAGCGTTGAGTTCAGCGGAGCGCGTATGCGATTTTCATTTTGGTTTCCAAATTATTTCATTTCACGTATAAATTCAACGTGAAGTTAAATAATTTGGAAACCAAAATGAAAATCGAATAGCGTTGAGTTCAGCGGAGCGCGTTTGACAATTTTGGCGGGCCGACAATAAATAGTAATTTTCCAGAGGGGGAGGAGCTATTGCAGCCAATTCCATAAATATTTCTTCCAGCAATAGTTCTATTTTTCCAGAAGAACGCCAACAAGCAGTGGAAGGACATCAAGAAGCAGCTTGCTCAGGAATAGACGTTAAAAGATAACTCCGTTACGATGGTGTCTTAGCACCAATTTAGTCTCCTAATTTTTCTTGTCGAGATAAAATTCTTTTTCCTATCCCATTTTCCAGAAAAAAAACCCGATTTGTCCAGAAAATTCTTCGAACGAGGGAAATCAATCCAATGAATACTTGTGAATAAACCAGTCACTCGGAAAACGGTTCCGTATTTTATTTTGACGCGGCGAATAAGTGCACAGTCCGTCGCGCAAATATTTACTGTCGGATGAAGCCTTTGCGAAAGAAAAAGAGAGCGAGAGAGAGCAATTAGAAGGAGCAGGTCAATTGTGCGGAAAAGGGCACACAAACACAGAGGAAGCGTGTGCGGACGCGGAGGCGCAGACAATCGGGTCTTGTTAGGAAACGCAAAGTGACAGTATAATGTTTGGCGAGGCGGAGAGGTGTGTCGGACCGTACCACGTACGGCCAAAGCGAGTCGGGAAGTTAGTTACTCGAGTAGGTCACTTGGCATAAGTGAGACTGCTGGTCGCGTCTTTATGATTTTATCTTTCTTTTTTTTGTGTGTGTGACACGTCATCATGCTACGTGTCTAAAATATTATCAATTGTACTTTCAGGGTCATTTCTCCCTGTCTAAATGGTGCGATTTCTGGTTGTCGCAGCTCTTTGCCTCGCCGCAGCCGTCCGCGCGGAAGAAGCGGACGATGAGCTCAACTACGAGATGGACGAAGGAGTCGTCGTGCTCACCGATCGAAACTTTGACGCGTTCTTGAAAAAGAATCCGAGCATCTTGGTGAAGTTCTACGCGCCGTGGTGAGTTGGCTATTAGCGGTTTTTTTTTACTGAAAAATAGCAGAAACAGTCATGTTTTACCGTGAAGTGTCACTGCCGAACTTGTGAACTTGTGCCCCTGATATCCGTCCGTTTATAAAAATTTGCTAAATATCTGTTTTTTTCATGGAATATTCTGCGAAATTTTTAAAAATTTGCTTATTTTTCATTGAAATTTAGCTGAAAATCTAGAATTTTGGTGAAAAATGATCAGAATTTGGCCTAAAAACTTGGAAATATATGCATTTTCCAGCTGTTTCGGCGATTTTAGCTGTAAAAATGGCAAAATTCTGAAAAATTTAAAGCGAAAAAACCCTGAAAATTTTCACCAGAAATTTCTCTGGGAATTTTCGGCACGGATTTGGCGGGTATTGGCAGTTTTATGGCTATTAGCCACTTTTAAGTTGGCAATTTAAATGCTCAAAGCATTTCTAATTGCAATGCGAAAAAAAAACCGCAAAAATTTCAGATTTTCAGCGAAAAAACCCGAAATTTGAATAAATTTTGGTCTTATTTTTTCGGTTTCCGGCGTAAAAAAAGACGGAATTTTGAAATTTTTAATCAAAAAATTAAAATATTGTGTTTTCAATCGAGTTGCAGCATGAGAACGAGAGATAAAAAGTCATGTTTTCTCTGCTTCTCTTCGAATCGAACTGTGTTTGCGTGGTCGCGCGAAAAAAAGTGGGCGGAGTCACGCGTTCTCATGTCGCAAACCCCGTTTTTGCACTGGAAATTTCTGTGCGGATATGGCTATTAGCCATTAAAAATTTCTGATAGCTGCCCGCTCGGCACCTAATCGAAGAACGACGTTATTAACCGTCAATTTTTCGAAATACACCCCGAATTCGACAGCTAATAGCCAAAACTTTGAAAAAAAAATCGCGCAATTTTCCGAACCAAACAACCCATTTTTTCCAGGTGCGGACACTGCAAACACTTGGCCCCAGAGTACGAAAAAGCCTCTGCCAAAGTCTCAATCCCCCTGGCAAAAGTTGACGCGACCGTCGAAACCGAGCTCGGAAAACGATTTGAAATCCAAGGATACCCGACCCTCAAGTTCTGGAAAGACGGAGAAGGACCAACCGACTACGATGGTGGACGTGATGAGGCTGGAATCGTGGAATGGGTCGCCTCTCGTGTCGATCCGAACTACAAACCACCGCCAGAGGAAGTTGTCACCCTGACAACTGAGAACTTTGACGAATTCATCTCAAACAATGAACTGGTGCTCGTCGAGTTTTACGCCCCGTGGTGTGGACACTGCAAGAAGCTTGCGCCAGAGTTTGAGAAGGCCGCGCAGAAACTCAAGGCTCAGGGATCGAAGGTGAAGCTTGGAAAGGTTGACGCCACGATTGAGAAAGACTTGGGAGCAAAGTATGGAGTTAGTGGATATCCCACACTGAAGGTTATCAGAAATGGAAGACGCTTCGAGTATGGTGGACCACGTGAGGCCGCAGGAATTATTAAGTATATGACGGAGCAATCTAAACCGGCTGCCACAAAGCTTGCCAAGCAGAAGGACGTGGAAAGATTTATGAGCAAAGAAGACGTCACCATCATTGGATTCTTTGCCACAGAAGACTCTTCCTCATTTGAAGCGTTCTCGGATGCCGCTGAAATGCTCCGTGAAGAGTTTAAAACCATGGGCCACACTTCTGACCCAGCTGCTTTCAAGAAATACGAGGCAAAACCAAATGACATTATCATTTTCTACCCACCACTCTTCCACAGCAAATTCGAGCCGAAGACTCGCACGTACAACAAGGCCGCTGCCACGTCAGAAGATCTCCTGGCATTCTTCCGCGAGCATTCCGCACCACTTGTTGGCAAAATGACCAAGAAGAATGCGGCGAACCGGTACAACAAGAAGCCGTTAGTTGTCGTCTACTACAATGCGGACTTCTCACTTCAGTACAGAGAAGGAAGTGAATATTGGCGCCAAAAGGTGTTGAACATTGCTCAGAAATACCAAAAGGACAAGTACAGATTCGCGGTCGCCGATGAAGAGGAGTTTGCCACAGAGCTTCAGGAGCTAGGACTCGGAGATTCTGGTCTGGAGCACAATGTTGTTGTCTTTGGATACGATGGAAAGAAGTACCCGATGAACCCGGATCAGTTTGACGAAGAGCTCGACGAGAATCTGGAAGCATTCATGAAGCAAATCTCTAGCGGAAAGGCCAAGGCTCACGTGAAGAGCTCACCGGCGCCAAAAGACGATAAGGGACCAGTGAAGACGGTGGTTGGATCCAACTTTGACAAGATTGTCAACGACGAGTCGAAGGATGTGCTCATTGAGTTTTACGCGCCATGGTGTGGACACTGTAAGAACTTTGAGTCAAAGTACAAGGAGCTGGCACTGGCGCTGAAAAAGACGCAGCCAAATGTGGTGCTTGCTAAGATGGACGCCACGGTGAACGATGCGCCGAGCGAGTTTGCGGTTGAGGGATTCCCGACGATTTACTTTGCGCCGTCCGGGAAGAAGGTGGGTGAATTTTTTGTTGAGAAAATGGGGAAAAAGGTCTCGGTCCTGGTTTTGTCAGGGTCTCAAAAATTCTCGACACACTGAAAAATGCAAGGAACAAATGAAGACCCTGACATAACCGGGGAAAACCACGAAACCGTGGAAGACAAAACCAGGGAAGACAAAACCGGGGAAAAAAATGGACAAAACCGGGGAAGAGGCTCCGCCCCTTTTTGCAACTGCTGCACGATGTTTTGTACTGGAAGTGTTGAAAAAGTGCGCCGCAGACTTGCAACTTTACCCCGGTTTTGTCTTCCCTGGTTTTGTCTTCCCCGGTTTTGTCAGGGTCTCAACAAATGGCGCAAAATATTCCAGAAACATCAGAAATTTCTCAAAAAACAACGAAAAAATGGGAAATATAGGAAAAACAGGCCGAAAATGACATTTTTTAAAGGATCTCTATGAAATCCAGAGAAAAACTGTGGCGCAGACTTGCAATAGGGGGCGGAGCTTGTACTCCCCCGTTTTTTTTTTATGTTTTAAAAATTCTCGGGTTCCTAAAAACCGGGGAAAAATCAGGGTAAAATCCTTGCCCCTTTTTTGCAAGTCTGCGACACAATAATGACGCAAAACTGCAACCCGGTTTTTGTATTTTTTTTTCCCCCCGATTTTTCAGTCTCGTCCAGGGATGTGATGTCACGGTTACGGATTTCACGGTTTTCACGGCATTTTTTGAAAAAAATTATTTCACGGCTGACCGTGAAAAAATATTCCGTGAAATTTTCGTGATTGAGTTAAATATTTTTAAGGCTAGTGCGCTGACTGCTGTACCATCCCTTTAGTGTTTTTACTGTCAGAAAACGACAAAGTTTCGAAAAAAAAATGCTCATTGTGCATGCAACATCCAGAACTGACAGAAAAATTCGAATCTTGTTGACTTTATTTCGTGAAATTGTATTCTCACGTGCACCACGAGTAGCAGGTTAAAACACGGAGTGAGTTCCACAAGTTCAAAAATATAATTAAGGTTTCAACATAATTATTTTAAACTTTTAAATTCAAGACTACATTGCATTCGTTGAACACTTATTCGTATGACTCCATTTATAGGTACTGTAGGACATCAAAGCAAGGACCAGTTGAAAATTGATGGACTTTAGACAGAGAAACATAGAATTTTACTTACTTCTCATTTCAACAATTCACAGTGTTTTTGAAAGCAGTTGTACATGAAAGGAGATACTAGCTTTTAGAACTGGGCGGTTCAGAACTCAATTTTCCTGAGAGTGTTATTTTTTCCTTTGTAAACATTGTCTATCTAATCATATTTAAAATGATCGAAAATACAGGAATAAAAAAACAGACTCAAGAAAATTGAGTCTAAACCGCACAGTTCTTTTTTGTAGCAGTTCGCAACCACACAAATATAAAAGCGGAGAGTGATCAACTATTAAAATAAAATTCAGGTAAAAAAGTACAACACAAGTATTTTGAAAACAATAGTACACTTCTAAACCTTTTTTAGTACACTTCTAAACTCTGAGTTTGTCATGTTTAACCAAAAACAACAAAACACAGTTGTTTCGGCGAGTTTTGTATTTCATTTTTAATGATGCAACTCTATTGAAGACACAATACTTTGATCAATTTTTGAAATTTTGTTTTTTCACGGATTTCACGGTTTTTCACGGTTCTTCGAAACCGTGAATTCACGTTTTCACGGATCCGTGAAAAAAATAATTTCACGCACATCCCTGGTCTCGTCAAGAGGCCCTAAAAAACCCGGAAAATGCCAAAATTGGCGCAGAATATTCCAGAATCATCAGAAATTTCTCAAAAACAAAAAAAAAAAGAAAAAGTAGCCCGAAAATGAAGAAGAAAGGCAAAAAAAGGCCCAAAAATGAAAATAAAAATTTCGAAGTGTGCAAACACCGTCAAGTCTGCATACACCGAATTCACTGCCTACCGTATTCTGGCCCGGGAATTCAAGAGCGTGACAAAACCGGGGAAAAACGAGAAACCGGGGAACACAAAACCGGGGAAAAAATGTCAAAAACCGGGGAATCCGACACTGTCACGCGAAATTGCGGACAAATCGGAATTTCAAAATTCAGCGTGTCATTGTCTGAACATTTTCCGCAATTTGCGCGGAAAATCAGAGTCATCCGCAATTTTACGTGACAGTGTCGAATTCCCCGGTTTTTGGCATTTTTTCCCCGGTTTTGCGTTCCCCGGTTTCTCGTTTTTCCCCGGTTTGTCACGCTCTCGGCCGAAAGACCCGCCCCGTTTTTGCAAGTCTGCGGCACATTTTTCCCAAAATTCTATAACAGTTTCTGTACAAAACTCGTGCCGCAGACCTGTAAACGCAGAATATCTCAGAATCATTAAATTTATCAAAAAAGTAGAAAAATGGCTCTCATCTCCCAATTTTTCAGACGACACCCATCAAATACTCTGGAAACCGCGACTTGGAAGACTTGAAAAAGTTTATGGCGAAACACGGAGTGAAATCTTTCCAGAAAAAGGACGAGCTGTGATTCTCAGGAACCTCCAATATTTATATTTTCTCTTTTTTTTTGTTGTTTTTTTTTTCAAATTTCTCCATTCATGATGCTTTTTTTCTCTCATTACGTGTATTACATATTTGCGAATAAATATTTTTGAAAGAGTTGGAAAAACGTTTTGGGTGTGACACAATGGGCGGAGTCAAGGCTCCGCACGGACCATTCGTGCGATCATAAATTTAAAACTTTTCACAGACAAACCACGTAAACCTAAAGCTCAACGGGCCAGGTCTCTGAGCTCCTGTCGAGCACACAGATTCCGAGAAGGAAGCCACTTGTGAAAGTGTTTGTGCTCATTTGAACTCTGAGACAGTGCTCGAGTCGGAGCGGGTCAACTTGGCGCTTGGTCTTGGGTTTCGAAGCGTATTGTATTGGCGCAGTCAGGATTCAGAGAATGAGCAAAATTGAACCGCCAAAATGGTCAAACGCGCTCTGCTGAATTCAATGCTACGCGATTTTCATTTTGGTTTTAAAATTATTTAATTTCACGTTGAATTTATACGTGAAATGAACTAATTTAAAAACAAAATGAAAATCGCGTAGCATTGAATTCAAAACCATGAAAAAGTAAAAAAGAAAATTGACAATTTTTACATTAATCTCGTAGTTTTTTGTCGCTGAAAATCTGGAATTTTTAGCGCTTCTCCTTTCTTCTGGCACAAAAACTACTTCAAAATTAACATTTCTTCACCTTTTTTTCGCCGATTTAGCTGTGAAAATTGATCAAAAAACTCAGATTTTTATCAGATTCTCGACAAAACCGGGGAGAAAAATGCCAAAATTGGCTCAGAATGTTCCAGAATCATCAGAAATTTCTCAAAAACGAAAAAAAGAGGAAAAAGAAGGCCCAAAATGAAAATGTGCAAACACCGTCAAGTGTGTACACACCGCAGGCAGTGCGTACCGTATTTCACGACAAAACTTTTCATTTTTGCAGAAAGTTTGGAGACTCTGACAAAACCGGGGAAAACCACGAAACCGGGGAAGACAAAACCAGGGAAGGCAAAACCGGGGAAAAAAACGGACAAAACCGGGGAAAAGTTGCAAGTCTGCGGCGCACTTTTTCAACACTTCCAGTACAAAACATCGTGCAGCAGTTGCAAAAGGGGTCGGAGCTTCTTCTCCGGTTTTGTCCGATTTTTTCCTCGGTTTTGTCAGGGTCTCGAAAGTTTGGACTTTTTAGCGGTTTTTCTTTCACTGTTTGGTCAGAAATGCCACATTTTTTACATATTTTACCATCATTTTTTGGGAAAATGTGTAAAATATGGAAAAAAAAACTATTTTTTGGCGATTTTAGCAGTAAAAATGGCGAAAAAATATCTAAAATTTGAGATTTTTAGCATAAAGTGGGAAATTTTAAATTTTAAAGCAATTTTTGCCTAAAAAATACGTAATTTACAAATTTTCAGCGTTTCTCCGTCTTTTCAAATATCATTGTGATTGCGTGGGTGGTCGCGCACAAATAAGTGGGTGGGGTTTCATTTTTTGATGATGCAACTCGATTGAAAACACAATATATTGTGTTTTCAATCGACTTGCGACATGAGAACGCGAGACTCCGCCCACTTATTTGAGCGCGACTACGCGAACACAGTGATATTTGAAGAGACGCAGACAGGTAGCGCACAAATAAGTGGGCGGAGTCTCGCGTTCTCATGTCGCAAGTCGATTGAAAACACAATATGTATTTTACTGAAGTCTCAGCTAGTGAGAATAGCGGCCTAGAAAATTAAAATTAATGCAAACTCTTCCACGAGCGATTTTTTATTGTTTTCTAGGCCACCGCACTTGAAAATTTGAAAATTCCCGTTTTTGCGCAACAAACATGGTAAAAATTTCGTTTATTCCACGTAAAAAAAATACCACCAACAATTATAGATTTTCAGCCCGTCGTTTTCTTTCCAGGTTTCTCCTTCTTCTATCCCTTCCACAACATTCTCGAGCCTTCTCTGTGTGTGCCGCGGCGGACAGTTTAGTTTACAAATCCTCATCTCGGCTCGACTCGGCGGGCGGGCTGGCTGGAAACAAATAAACACAAACGAGAGTTTCATCGTTGTTGCACTTTTCGACCGCCTCCTCGAGCTCCAGAGCTCTCGCAGCTCCACCCACTCGGCGTACAGTCGATGTGAGCCGAGCTCAGCGAGGCTCTCCGTTGTAAAGTTAGCGCTCCTTTCGTCCCGCGCATCGCATATGTTTTCCCCTTCACATTGAACATAAATATATTGATCCGGCTCGTTGTGTTGTGTTGTGTTGTGCATTTCATTTCATTTCCCACCCATTCCAATTCCCTCACATCTTCAGAACATGTCCGCCATCGAGGTCACCGCCGACGCCGCGTCCACCTGGGACTGGCCACTTCAGCACAACGATGGAGTCGTCAAGGTTCGCTTTTTTCCGTTTTTAAAAAACTTCAAAAACTTCTCAATCTAGGTCCACAACACCAAGGAAAAGTTCGAGGTCGGGCTCGACGTGCAATTCTTCACCCCAAAGGAGATCGAGGTCAAGGTTTCCGGCCAAGACCTTCTCATCCACTGCCGTCACGAGACACGCAACGATTCGCACGGTAGCGTGGCTCGCGAGATTAACCGCGCCTACAAGCTTCCGGATGACGTGGATGTCGCCACTGTCAAGTCGCACCTCGGAACTCGTGGAGTTCTTACCATCACCGCTGCCAAGAAGGCTTAGATTTTGGAAGCTTCGAGTTCGAGAAATCGCTAATGATCCAAGTACTTACTTTCACTTACTTTTACATTTGTTTTTGTCACTTTTTCTTTCTGTATGTCAATATCAATAAATCTGCACGTGCACATTGCAAGCTTTTCGGTCCTTGGTGATTGTTGCCCAAGCAGATCCAGGTCGCTTCTTATGTTTGGGAATTGTTTTCATTCTTGAATCAGCTTCCCCTCCAACCTTCTTATTCTTAGTGACGAGTAGAGGTTCACAGCAGGCTTGTTCGGTAAATGCTTTTCGGAAAATCGGAAAAGGAAATTTTTTTCCGAAATAATTTTTCGGAAAATCGGATACCCGAAATTTTTTCCGATTCCAATTTTCGGAAAATCGGATATCCGACATTTTTTCCGATTTTATTTTTCGGAAAATCGGATTATCCGATTTTTTCCGATTTTCGAAACTAAACTGGATTTTTTTAAAATGTTGTATTTTCCGAAAAAGATTCTTAACAATTGGCTCATCTTATTTCTTTGAAAAAATACGAAAATCAACAAATTAAACAAAAATTCAACAAAAAATCAACAAATTAACAAAAAATTCAACAAAAATTCAGTTTTGAGAAATTCATGGTACTTAGAAGCGGCACCTAAAAGAACTGCAATTTTCCGATCATTTTCGGAAAATTTTCCGACGGGAAAATTTTCCGGATAATTAATTCGGACAATTTTCCGACGGGTAATTTTTCCGAAAAATAAATTCGGAAAATTTTCCGTCGGAAAAAATTTCCGAAAAAAGTCGGAAAATTCGGAAAATCGGAATTTCCGTTTTCCGATTCCGACCAAGCCTGGTTCACAGACATTCGAGTTTGCTCGGATATCCTCAGATTTTTTTTCCGTGAAGTTGATTTAGTAGACTAGGTAGACGTACTCATTGACCTCTTCAATGCTGATGGTGGTGTTGTTGTGCGTTATGTTGACCGGGCTTTTGCTGGCAAAGGCATTCCTCATCACTTTGGTATTGTTAGCATAGTAACGTGGGCCGCTTGGATCACGCAATGCTTCGCGCGTCTTTACTCAAAACCGCTCAGTTGCACTCATAAAAGGTTTACCCACAAAACGGGTCGAAACCTACGGGGACTACTCAGGTAAAAACGGCAAGGGTGCGGCATAGGTTTAGCAAGAGTGCGGCACTTTGCCGCTCGGCAATGGTGTGGCTTAGGTACGGCACGCGTTTAGCAAGGGGGCGGCATGAAAATGGCAAGGGCGCGGCATAGGAGTGGCGATGGTGCGGCACAGGCGTGGAGAGCGAGCGGCACTTGGCGCTATGCCGGTTGGGGGGCACGGCGTGTTGGGGACTACGTCTCAGAAAACTTTTTGCTTTTTTTTATTGCGTCTTTTTTGAAGCGAAAAATCAAATTTTACCCGCAATTCGTCGTGGATACGTCATTTTCCGTTAAAAAGAAGCATACCATGATTTTCTTTCTATTTCACGTACTTCAAAGTCGTAATAAAATAAATAAATAAATAAACAACTAGAATTTGAGTTAATCTTGCAAGTGCAACACTGTTTTACAGGAATTTTGCAGTAGAGCGAGGTTGATGATGTATTCGCCGACTGTAGTCGATTAATCGCCAAAAATTTAATCGGTGAAGCACACTGCTCCTGAGTGATCGAGATGAGGCCTTTTCTAGCAAAAAAAAAGGGCGGTTTCCCGCGTCATGATTTGGCGGGAAAATACATTTATTAGGCGGGCGAACACCCGGTGAGGCGGGAGACCAGGTGACGAGACATCGAACGTGAGTCCGACAGCGAGATGTGCGCGTAGGCCAGCGAGACGACTGGTGACGTGTGTCCTGGGTAAGCTTTCCACGGCGGGCGTTTTTTGCCTGTCCGACCCGTTCGGGGAAAGGGCCGTCCGATCCCCGGGGAAAAAGAAAAATACCCGCGTGTAAATTAAAAAGAAAACAATTTTTTAATCGAGATCAATGTGCTCAACATTGAGAAAATTTTTGATCAACCGATTTCCAACTCACATTTTTTGATCTACGTTCAGTTGAATTCAGTTAAATTTAATTGAAAAGACCTGATGGGCGGAGCCTCGATTTTTCGCGCCACTGCTTACTGTAGCCGGCAAGAATATTGAATTGATAATAATAATGGGTGGAGTGTGCAAACACCGACATGTCAAAATGCACACCGGTCAACGCGGACGGGCAGCGGGCACCCGTTCTCCGGACAGGTAACGGACGTTTTCGGACGGCCCGTCCATGGTGGAAAGCTTAGTCCTGTGAAGAATGTAAGCCTGCGTCGAGCCCCGACATCAGTATTTATTAGGAATCCCTCCTGGGCTTGTTGGCGACCAGAATGATGTCGTCGGCAAACCTCAGGTGAGTGAGAGATTGTTCATCGATTCGTATTCCGGGCAAGTGATCGTAGTTGTCGTCGTGTCCTTGAGATGTTGCCGTGTCAGCTTGCTGAAGACGGTCTCTTTGGCGTATGGGAGTTTAACTTTCCTAGGGAATAGTAGGGTAATATAGGAATACTTACTTTTCTGGATTACTCAGATTTTGGAAGTCTCGCTCTCGAATAGACGTTGGATTCGGGGGAATCCTGATTGCTCGACTGATTGGGCCTCCTCAAGTGTGGTCCGTATTCTATTCAGCACGCATTTTGTGAATACCTTGTAGAGCACGGCTCCAATTCTTCTCCGACCCTTTTCTTAAAAGTCTCTGCAAGTATTTCGTGAATATTTTTTCTTCATTAAATAAACAAGACAAAGGTACATATGAGGGTGACGTTGTTATCTTACCCTGCGTTTTTTTTTCACATACCAGTCTACAGGGTGGGGAATAAATATGGAGCCGCATTCAAAACAGTGTAAAATCGTTCAAACATGAGATTGTTTTCTACAAATCTAACAAAATGTTCATTAAACAACAACAAATAACTGACATTAACAGTTTTCAAATCGTCCACCTTTCGCCGCGATGACAGCTCAGAGTCTCTTCGGGTACGAGTCAATGAAGGCACGCAAGTGTTGACATCAAGATCGTCCCACGCCTTCTTCAAAAAGATTTTCAAAGCTTCTAAATTTGCGTTATTCTTTGTTGCCACTTGCTGGGTTGAATATCCCCCACACTGCGAAATCCATCGGTTTCAAATCCGGACTCGAAACCGTCCATTGAGGAAACCAGTGAAATCGGCTTCGCACCACCGTTGAGTGGCTTTTGCACATGGAGCAGGTGCGCCGTCTTGCTGGAAGATTCAATCACGATTTTCGAAGTGGGAATGGGATCAAGAAAGCAATTCGGACTCCAAAATGTTTTCAATGTAGCATTCCGGGTTGATTTTGGTTCCCTCATTTACGAAAACCAATTGAGTCTAGCCATCTGCGCAGATTCCTCCCAAGACCATCATTGATGAAGAATGAGACGTTTTATTAAGGCGTTTACCTTTCTGATAGGCAGACTGGAAGTCTACAGCAATGATCCTGTTGTTCTGACCATTTGTATTGGCTTCCACGGTGAATAATTTCTCATCTGTGAAGAGTGCCCCTAGGTGTGTGCTAACGTTCCGAATCAGTGCAAAAAAATGACGAAATCAGTTTAGACTGATTATCATTTATACTGGTCACGCATCTACAGGGTGGCCGATAAGTATAGGACGTTTTGAAAGTGCTCCCATTTTTTCAATTTGAGGATTTTTCGAGAACAACCTTTATTAAACAACAAAAAATAAGCAGAAAATTTGATTTTACAAGAGAATTTCGAAGTTGGATCCACGAGCTTTGACACAGGCTCTCAAACGTTTCTTCACCGAATTGACAGTGCGCCGCAGGTATCCGTCGTCGATCGAAGCCCATGCTACCTCGAGAGCGGCCTTCAAGTCATCGACAGTAGCAAAAACTTTTCCCGCGATCTTCCCTTCCAACATGCCCCAAACGCTGAAATCCATCGGATTGAGATCCGGGCTGGAAGCAGGCCACAAGTTCTTGTCCAGGAATCCAGGGAAATGCGCCTCCAAGACGGCCAATGTCGATCTCGAGCCATGGGACGGTGCCCAGTCTTGTTGAAGGATAAATGGACCACCAGCAAAGTGCCGTCGAAGAATTCGAACCGTCGAAGACGAAATTTGAAGGCGTCGAGCGATCTCAGCACTTCCGAGGCCTCTCTTGAACAAGAGTTCAATGGAAGGACGATGAGGAGAACTTTTCATAGCTCGGCGATATGGAGAAGTGAGAACAAATGACTGAGAAGCTTACTTATATAGTCTCTGGACTTTCGAAAAGTTTCGAAATTTTTCGAAAATATCCCTTGGCACCGTGCCAGGGAACGCTGAAAGCGAGCGTCCTATACTTATCGGCCACCCTGTATATCAAAAATATCGATTATCAAATTAATTGTTTGAAAAAAAGAAATGACGAATCCGATTATCAAATTAATTGTTTTGAAAAGAGAAATGACGAATCCGATTATCATTTACGTCGAAAAAATATCGGGTAGGAAAACAACGAATATCAAATTCGTCAATTACGTCGTTTACGTCAAAATTCGTCAAAATAATAATGACGTAAACTATCGAACGATATACACGTAAGGTTACGTGGTTACGAGCTGCCCGATAATTGGGTTTCTCCAGACAGTATTGTTTTCTGTCCTAAAATGGTAAACCCCGTTTGGGAACTATTTACCCGAAAAAATGTCGCTGGAAAAAGAGCTTGCTGCAGCCAGTGCTACAAGTGAATTTCGTACAGGTCCAACACCTCGAATTTGATATACCACATGACGACTGTCCACAAAATATCGTATACATCGATGAAACAGGTATATTTTATTATAGATAGGCACCGCAATGAGAGGGGGCGTGGCCTCTTGGTTTTTCTCTTGGCTTTTGGTGTTTGGAGTTTGCGCTCACAATTGTTCGGATACTGTGGACAAATCTAGTAATGTTATTATCAACCTATATATAATCGGTATCGAGGAATCGCTTGGTTGAAATCAAATTGGACTGATGGAATCCAACTCGGGAAAATTCCAGTATAGCCACCGACTACAATATAGGTACCCACGCTATAGTATAGCCACCCACATAACTGAAAAATGGGATTTTTCCGATTTTCTGTGGGTGGCTATTTTGAAATATATGGGTGGTTTTACTGGAATATATTATTACAGTTAAGCCACCCACTCAGTGGTAATGGGTGGCTATACTGGTTTCCTAGGGAATCTTTCAGAATAGCCACCCATATATTTCAAAATAGGTACCCACATCAACGGGCTATAGAATAGCCACCCATCATTTCAGAATAGCCACCCATAATTCCAGAATAGCCACCCACGCGGCGCCGACTGTGGGTGGCTATACTATAGCGAGTCAAATGGGTACCTATTTTGAAATATATGGGTGGCTATTCTGTAATTATCCCTCCAACTCGATATGAACAATGATAATGAAAAAGAAGAGAATAATATAAGCATATAGTCGGCGAATACATCATCAACCTCGCTCTACTGCAAAATTCTTGTAAAACCGTGTTGCACTTGCAAGATTAACTCGAATTCTAGTTGTATTACTTTTTTCAACGGAAAATGACGTACCTGCAACGAATTGCAGTTTAATTTTGATTTTTCGCTTAAAAACAGGCGCACTACACTATTGAAATTGAAAAGTGCCGTAGAGCGAGGCTGATTATGCATTCGCTGAGTATAGACGTAGATGAGGAGGAAAAGTTTCAGTCTTCAGTGTATTTTTCTCAAAACATTAAATACATTTTATGGCATGGGAATTTCCACGTGACCGATGGAAATGATTTTCTTTTGTTGATTTTTTTCTCCAGCTATATCGTTTTCGTCAGTTTAATTTCGATATGAATAAATTTGATTATCGTTTTCGTCATTTTCATATTTTTCAAATAATTTTTGATAATCATTTCCATTTCATTTTTGACGAATTCAACAAATTCGATTATCATTTTTCGTCAATATCGCGTGATTTTAGGAAATGACGAAAATGACTAGGAACGTTAGTGTGTGCCACGTCGCGCTCTCAATGGTAGCTGACCGGGGTGGTAAAACGGCCATCATTACCCTCAAGTTGTATATGATTCGCTTAAATGTTGGAAAATAGTTAAAAACAATATAATTCGTTGAAAAATAATATGGTAGACGCGGTACAGTACTGGCCATAAAGAATGCGACAACTAGTTTTTTGACGATAACCTCTTGGTATGTTAACTTTTTGACCCAAATTTTTTGTGAGATTTTTTCAGCCCTATCAGAAACGTTTCTGTCAAGTTGATTTTAAAATTCTGCTAAAAATTATTTTTTTATTCACTTTTTTCGAAAATTCATGAAAATGGACATTTTTGGAGATCTATACAAATAAGTTCTAGAATCACCCAAGGTCAAAAACAAAAGGAAGGTAACTATAAAAAGTGATTTAATACTTGGTTGGGTATCCTTTGGCATCAATAACAGCCTGGCATCTACGTGGCATCGAATCCAGGAGCGTCTGAACCACCGTCATCGGGATACTCTTCCAAGCAGCTTCGAGTTGAGCGAATTTTTGGTTGGCATTGGAGGCTCGGACTCCTTTGAGACGTCGTTCTAGCTCCTCCCACATATGTTCGATGGGATTCAAGTCCGGAGACTGACTTGGCCATTCCAGGAGATCCACACGACGACGTCGAAACCAATTGGCGACATGACCCGAAGTATGCTTCGGGTCATTATCCTGCTGAAACACCCACGGTCGGCTCAAATTTGCTCTTGCCCAAAGTCGCATTGTGTTCTCCAGGATGTCTTCGTACACATATCGGTCCATGGTTCCAACAATTCTCTTCAATTGACCCATGGAAGGGTCGGAGAAGCATCCCCAAACCATCACAGATCCACCTCCATGTTTTACCGTCGGACATTGGTACCGAGGAGCATATCTGTAGCCAATAGGACTTCGAATCCATTAAATACCATCAGTACCGAACAGATTGAACTTCGATTCGTCGCTCCAGATGTGATTAACTCACTCTCGAGGTCCCCAGGACAAGTTCTGTTTAGCCCATTCAACACGAGCTTTCCGGTTTTTTAGACTAACGAGTGGTTTTTTGACTGGTCTTCGTCCGTGCAGTCCAGCAACTTGCAGACGTCTTCTAATAATCCTTCTCGATGACACCGGCTCATTTGGAGACGTCACGGAAACTTAAATATCCGTAGATGTGCGTCTAGGATCTTCTCGGCACGCGCGCGAGATATTCCGATCCATAGCTCTGGAAGTGGTATGGGGTCTTCCTGGAGATTGACGATGAACTACATCATCCTGAATAGTCGAAATTAATTTAGAAAGCTAATTGAAACCTTACATCATCACGATTATTCTTCAAAATACGGTAAATTTGGCTGGAAGAACAACCAAACTGAGTTGCGAGTATCTTCTGATGCGCGCCTAGTTCATGTCCACGTACGATGCTTTTTCGAACTAATTAGAACTACTCCCAATCAGTGTGCTTCACCGATTAAATTTTTGGCGATTAATCGACTAATTAACCGACTAATTAATCGATTAATTAATCGACGATTAATCGACTAAAATTAGTCGCTTAATCGATTATTAATCGGTGAATTAGTCGCCGATTAATCGATTAATTTAGTCGATTAATTAATCGACTAAATTAATCGTCGACTGATTTAGTCGATTAATTAATCGGTGAATTAGTCGCCGATTAATCGTCGATTAAAGGAGCTGTACCGATACAGAGCCGGTTCTATTCCGGGCAGTTCTATTCCGGGCAGTTCTACTCCGGGCAGTTCTATTCCGGGCAGTTCTACTCCGGGCAGTTCTACTCCGGGCAGTTCTATTCCGGGCAGTTCTATAGCCGACATATAGCTGCTAGATAGCTGCCAGATAGCCGCCCAACAGCCGCCAAAGAGCCGCCAAAGAGCCGCCAAAAAGCGGCCAAAGAGCCGCCAAATAGCTGCCAAATAGCTGCCAAATAGCCGCCAAACAGCTGCCAGGTAGCTGCCAAACATTTGCCAGGTAGCTGTCTGGTAGCTGCCCTCTTGGAGAATGCGACCGGCTATACATAGTTTCTTGTACCGACAAATCACGGGTCCGCGTTCGTTATCATTTGAATTTCTTTAATTTGAAAAAACCATATCGACGCTCCGAAATTACGAATCGCGTGTTGTTTAGCGATATTTTTCGTCGATTAATTTAATCGCGATTAATCGACTAATTTCCGATTAAATTAATCGACGATTAATCGACTAAAGTTTTTTTAGTCGACTAATTAATCGACTAATACCGGTGAAAATTAATCGACTAATTCACCGATTATTAATCGAAAAAACCATTAATCGGTGAATTTTTGATCGGTGAAGCACACTGCTCCCAATTAATTTTCATTGAATTTTATACAAAAAACTGAAATACATGAAAAAAGTGCAAAAATGAGAAAAATTTAAAAAATTAAAAAAAAATTTTTTTTTGCAGAATGATGCACACGGTGATTCTTTTACTACCGGCCACGCATTTTTAGTCCCCCGGTCGCAAGTATTTCCTCTCTCCCTCTCGCACTCTCTCGCTCTCTCATCACATGAAGTGGGCGGAGTTCCCTCCCCTTTTTGCAAAATGCGGCAAAAAAATTTGCGGAAATGAGTTCGGCCACCACGGAAAACCAGTTTCATTTGAAATTGTACGTATAAAAACGAACGAATTCCGGTTTAAAATATGCGCCCTAATAAGAGCTAGTAACGTGACAGACAACTTTTTGATCAGACGTCATTTAAAAAATCGCGACAGGAAAAACCTAATCGGGGGACTAGAAATGCGTGGCCGGCAGTGAAAGAATTGCCGTGATGCAATTTGCAAGTACGCAAGTTTTCGTGTGGTTCCATTGCAGATACAGTAAGAAATTCGGGTCAAAAAAGTTAACTTTCCAAGAAGTTATCGTCAAAAAACCAGTTGTCGCATTCTTTATGGCCAGTACTGTATGTGTTTCTGCAAGCAACAAAACTAACGGAAAGTTGCGGCTCCATATTTATTCCCCATTCTGTAGATATCCATAAAACTACTCATTTATTAAAAAAACCGAAAATTTACAATCAAGTGTCATACTTGAGAAAGGTATGTTGGAGCGTCACTTTTTTCAAACGTTGCAAATTTATATGCATTAAAAAATGTACGCTTCGCCACACCATGCTTCAACGTTTAGGGTAAAAACTCACTCGTTGAGCAAGAAAGCTTTTCCCAGAGCATTGCTTACGCTGCCCTCACTAAAAAAATACGAAAGGTGGGGACCTAGAACATCGTCATAATTATCTAAAATTACTTTATATGCGAATCTGAGCTTCTTCTCGGTTCTAGCATCATTGATTTCATTCTTAAGTATTCTCTTGATGCTATCGCTCTGCAGTGGCAATTGGCAGTTCTTGACGTAATTGACGCGGGCTACAAGGTATTTATACAATCTGTCCTTGGTATCGACGACCTCTCCAACTGAAAATTATGCGTGTTAAATAGATATTGTCGGCCCACCAAAATGGTCAGACGCGCTCCATTGAACTCAACGCTATGCGATTTTCATTTTGGTATCCAAATTATTTCATTTCACGTTGAATTTATACGTGAAATGAAATAATTTGGAGACCAAAATGAAAATCGCATAGCGTTGAGTTCAGCGGAGCGCGTTTACCGGGCGAAAAAAGCGAACGCAAGTGAATTCCTTTTTTGGCTTTCTTGATAAAGTTCAGGAGCCTTTCCTTCATAATGTCTGGTTGCCTTTTTATTAAATATTCGTTTCTCTTTTCTCGAGTAAGAGAAAACGCCGGGTCGCTGCAAACTGCCACGTTCGAAGAAGTTTCAAGTCGATCCGCACGTACAGATGAGTAATGGTCTCGAATCAACGTGAGGATGCGGTTGTTATTGTTCGCAGTGGATTGTTTTTCACTTCTGAAAATTAAACGCATTATCACATGGGACCAAAAAAAAAATAAGTTAAAAAAAAATTCTCAGTACGGAGCGCTGCCCGTTGGCGACGAGAAAGCAAAAAATGGAGAGGAGATCTCGTCTCTGAATCTCACTACAAATGCATGCACTGTTCACTGTGCGATTGGAGCGATTTTGAGACGTTTTTTCATATTTTTCGGGAAAAAAGGTGCTACGAATTTTTAAAGCCTATTATTATGTGTTCACGAACGAGGTTTGCAAACGACGCTCCGATGTTCCGCAATTTTTCCACTGTTCCGCAGTATTCGCTGCGAGACCTCAGTGATAAACTGCGGAACATCGGAGCGTCGTTTGCAAACCACGTTTGTGAACACATAATATTGTTTTGAAAAAGGTGCCACCTGGTGAGAGGCGCGAATTTGAAAAATAGGCTCCGCCTCCTCTGTGCGCGATTTTATGTATTGCATTTTCGTTACTTTATTAACAAATATCTACTTAAGAAGTTCACAAAATTCGCTTCTAAATTACAATTTTTATAGGTTCCGAGGAAAAATTGAAGAGCTACCCCGAATCAGAACGTTCCCGTATCAGAACCGTTTTATTTCAGAACTTTTACGTATCGAAATCGGCATATAAACATTAGCAAAATTGCATGCTTCTGTGCAAAATAAGTATTGTCGGCTCGCCAAAATGGAATGGTCAAACACGCTCCGCTGAACTCAACGCTATGCGACTTTCAGTTTGGTCTCCAAATTATTTCATTTCACGTTGAATTTAAACTTGAAATTAAATAATTTGGAAACAAAAATGAAAATTGCATAGCGTTGAGTTCAGCGGGGCGCGTTTGACCATTTTGGCGGGCCGACAATAAATAAAACAAATATCATGGAAAATAACAGAAATTTATTCGATTTTCAACAATTTGTAACCGCCTCTGATGGGAGGGAGCAACCACCCTTATAAAAGGGGTGGTTGCCTCCTCTTATCAGAGAGAGGGAAGTAGGTAGTAATGTTAACTTTTATTCTTATTCTATTCACTATTTAATAAACTATATATATATTCACTACA
The DNA here is from genome assembly GCA_963572235.1 of Caenorhabditis japonica. Lineage (NCBI taxonomy): Eukaryota > Metazoa > Nematoda > Chromadorea > Rhabditida > Rhabditidae > Caenorhabditis > Caenorhabditis japonica. Next base: position 3,135,838 of record OY754344.1, on the reverse strand, counting down.
TATTACTAGTATCACGAAGGAAGTTATTATATGGAGGTTCCTGAAAACAAGTGACATACGGTCACTTGCCAACACGGATCCCAGGAGTTCAAGGATGTGTTTACTCTACTTCGAAAAGCAGCGCCTCCAAGATTGACACCTCTCAACAAGGAAACCATCAAGGAGGATATCACGCAATCGCACTCTCTTCGTGGCCCGATATATCTTCAAACCACAAGAGACATGGATCCACACGTCCTGCTACTCATCAAGAAGCCTGATCAACTTCCGAGACAACAGCCGCTGCATCACCAGGACCGATTGCACACACATCGGAATGAACGTAAACCTTTCTTTAGTCTTCATGAATTAGTGCTATTTTATCCGCTCACATCTCCATTTATCTCTATCTATCATCATTGCATCATGTGTCTTAGGCTTTCTTTAAGTTATTTGAATTTTGTACTGATAAGCATTGACGTCAATTACTCTTATCTATGTTAGTAGCCAAGGTGTTTACTACTGTCAACCGGAGATTCATTATCTCCGTACGCAGTGGCAAACATGTTGACTCCCTCAAATTCAAATTTAATGAGTTTTTGCCAACAAATTATGTAATCAGCAGAGTTATCAGACCACAAATACCCGCCGAATTATGTCATCATTTATTACACAAACAATGTTTACTTGGTTGTAAATTCCATAATCTTATCAATTTAGCATAAAAACCCCGACACAATGTGTGATAAGCCATTTCAGTTAGCAATGTCATTCCTACCTCCCAATCTCACAATATTATACTTTCTTATTAGTTTTTATTGTAATTCAAACTCATCTGTTTTTCTAGTCTTAGAATTCTCTACTCTCTATCACATCAAACCTCAACTACAATATCTATTTTTTTCTTTTTCTTTTTTTCACATCACCTCTCTTATGTCCACATCTTCGTTTCTACTACCTGATCAATCTCACTTCTCTCAAGTCTATAAAGATGAGATTCGCCGACTGCCGAGGACAGCAGATACAGAAGAAAGGGAGGAGGAGGAGAAAATCGAAGAAGAAGAACCACCCGGCGGACTCCGCAGATCACAACGTCTCGAAGAAAAGAAACTAATGTAAAATTCTTGGTTTAATCTATTCTAATATTCATTGTAGCTTTTATTGTAAAATTTAATTTAACTCCTTTTTAAGATCCGGAGATCTTAACTTCTTTTAATGGGAGATGTAACCGCCTCTGATGGGAGGGAGCAACCACCCTTATAAAAGGGGTGGTTGCCTCCTCTTATCAGAGAGAGGGAAGTAGGCAGTAATGTTAACTTTTATTCTTATTCTATTCACTATTTAATAAACTATATATATATTCACTACATATTACTAGTATCACGAAGGAAGTTATTATAAATTGTTAGCAAATATTGTGAGTTTCACGAAAATCGCCCAAATTTTCCAGCCTGTAAGAAGTTTAGAGGTTTTCCATGCTTCAAATTGAAATATTAGAGTTATAAAAAGATAAAATACAAAAATTTTACAAAGAAAAATAATGCAATCAATAAAAAATGCGAGAGACAAACATTTAGGCTCCGCCCACATTGCAAAAACACGAAACTGGTCAAATCAAATAAACTCACGGAGCTGGTGAAATAAATCTCACTCGCTTCACATTTCGAGCTTTAAACGCCGTCGATCCGTTTGACGTTTTTTTATCAACACGTGGAATCGGAGTCGGAGAGTCGCTGCGAAGCCACGTGGCGATGCGGCGGTTGACCGCCAAACGTTCCGAGCCCTTTAGAGGATCTTCCCAAATTGTAATTATCGATGATGAATCCGACATTCTAAAAATAATTATTTGAAAATCAGGAATTTTTCGCTATCCAGTCCAAAGTCGAAATCCTGAATAAAAAATTAATTTTTTCGAAATGAAATACTGTCTGAAAATAACAGTCAGTTTTCAAAACAAAAAAAAGAAAATAAAGACTAAAAATATGAAAAGTTTACTTATAAAAAAAAATACAAATACATAACAAAGTGGCAAGACGTAAGACTAGACCATAATGGCAACTGTTTTTCAAATGAGAGAGCCTAGAAAATGTGTTTTTGGTGCTAAATATTTCGGACTGGCACAGACAGTTCCATCCGACCGCCATAGCCCCTTCTTTAATAAAAAAAAGATAATTAATTCACAGGAAGCAAATAAAAAAAATATGTATGTAAGAATGATTATGCAAAGTGTACAAAATGTTTAGGAGAAGAGTTGCATTAGGGCGCGAATGATATAGTGACTGGTACCGTATTCTCCGGCAGGGGCAGAGTCGTAAAAGTGTTTGCAGATGCCGCGAGCACCGTCGCAACGAGTCTTGTTCGGCGTCTCAGAGGCGCAGCACTCGGTTACAATGGTTTCGAGCGTTTTCTGAAATGGTGACAAGTTTTTCTGCATTTTGAAGCTTTGTCCGGGTCTCATTTCTTTTCATTTTCAAAAGTACGCAAACACCGCTTTGCAATTTTTTTCTTTTCTAATAAAACGGCGATCTACCGTAACCCAAATAGGGATGAGCGATGGCCACGCCCCCTTAAAAACAAAAAAAAACAATGTAAACATTTTCAGGGGCGTGGCCTAATGGGGTTATTCACAAAGCCGGAAAAAAGGAAGAAAACGGAAAAATCGAAGAATGCTCCGATTGACCTGAAATTTTGGGAAATATTGGAAAAAATTCTCCTGTACACGCTCAAAAAATTTTGGACCAAAATATCGATTTCAAAAAGTTTCAGAAAAAAATCTATAATTTTTAAAATCGATATTTTGGTCCAAATTTTTTTGAGCGGGTACAGGAGAATTTTTTCCAACATTTCCCAAAATTTCAGGTCAATCGGAGCATTCTTCGATTTTTCCGTTTTCTTCCTTTTTTCCGGTTTTGTGAATAACCCCATAAATCACTCCGTAAATCGCTTCATTTTTTTGACGATAACTCGACTTTTATGAATTTTACAGATTTTACGGTTTTACAGATCCGTAAACATGTTTTATCTCTGTATCTAGTAAAAATATTTCCAATACAAGTTTTACAGTAAATCGCCCAAAAATTGAATTTTTCCAGAAGGAGTACACGAATTTGTGACCGTGGTCTAGAAAATCGCTGGCCGCGAATAAAAAAAAATTTAAAATTCCCCCAACGATATTAGTTTTTTTTTTTCAAACTTTTCGATAAATTAATAAAATTTTTGTGGCCGCCGGTTTTCTAGGCCACACCTCGTGTACGTACTCCTTTTTGAACACCCGAAAAATGTTCCGATTGGCCTGAAACTTTGGGAAATAGTGTCATAAATGTTCCCAGCCATGAAAATTGTGAACCGACTGAAATATCGATTTTTCTGAAAAGTTTCAAAAAATCTATATTTCGGTCGGCCCAAAAAATGTTTTCGTAGAAAATTTTTGACATTATTTCCCAAAATTTCAGTCCAATCGGAGCATTCTTCATGTTTTTTTAACACCAATTTGTTTGCTTTTTTTTTCTTTTTTCGGGGTAACTTTTCGAAAAATTAAATAAATTTTTCTTTTTTTTTACCTGTGGCCTAGAAAACCGACGACGCGAATTTAAAAATTTAAATTTCCTCATTTTTTTCCGTTATTTGAAGAATTTTCACAATTTTTCAAGGTTTTCCAAAAGGAGTACACGAGATGTGGCCTAGAAAACCGGCGGCCGCGAATTTAAAATTTTCCCTTTTTGTCTTTTCCTTCTTTTTTTTTTCAAACTTTTCGAAAAATTAAATAAATTTTTGTTTTTTTCCACCAATTTTTTGTTTTTTTTTCCCGTGGCTTAGAAAACAGGCGGCCGCGAATTTAAAAATTTAAATTTCCTTCTTTTTTGCCGTCATTTGAAAAATTTGAAAAATTATCAAGGTATTCCGAACGGAGTACACGAGGTGTGGCCTAGAAAAACGGCGGCCGCGAATTTAACAATTTAAATTTCCCCTTTTTGCCGTTATTTGGAGAATTTTTACAATTTTTCAGGGTTTTCCGAACGGAGTACACGAGGTGTGGCCTAGAAAACCGGCGGCCGCGAATTTAAAAATTTAAATTTCTCCTTTTTTTGCCGTTATTTGGAGAATTTTCACAATTTTTCAAGGTTTTCCAAAAGGAGTACACGAGGTGTGGCCTAGAAAACCGGCGGCCGTGAATTTAAAATTTTCCCTTTTTTGCCGTCATTTGAAGAATTTTCACAATTTTTCAAGGTTTTCCGAGCGGAGTACACGAGGTGTGGCCTAGAAAACCGGCGGCCGCGAATTTAAAATTTAAATTTCCCTTTTTTTTGTCGTTTCCATCTTCTTTTTTTTTTTTACTTTTCGAAAAATTAAATACATTTTTCTTTTTTTTTCCTGTGGCCTAGAAAACCGACGGCCGCGAATTTAAAAATTTAAATTTTTCCCTTTTTTTGCCGTCATTTGAAGAATTTTTTACAATTTTTCAGGGTTTTCCGAAAGGAGTACACGAGGTGTGGCCTAGAAAATAGGCGGCCGCAAATTAAAAATTTTAAATTTCCCCCTTTTTTGCCGTCATTCGGAGAATTTTCACGGTTTTCCAAAAGGAGTACACGAGGTGTGGCCTAGAAAACCGGCGGCCGCGAATTTTAAAATTTAAATTTCCTCATTTTTTTTCGTTATTTGGAGAATTTTCACAATTTTTCAAGGTTTTCCGAAAGGAGTACACGAGGTGTGGCCTAGAAAATTGGCGGCCGCGAATTTAACAATTTAAATTTCCCTCTTTTTTTTCAAACTTTTCGAAAAATTAAATATATTTTAGTTTTTTTTCAACCAATTTTTTGTTTTTTTTTCCTAACAATAACTGCTTTTTTGTTGCTATTGTGTTTTCAATTGACTTGCGACATGAGAACGCGAGACTCCGCCCACTTATTTGTGCGCTACCTGTCTGCGTCTCTTCAAATATCACTGTGTTCGCGTGGTCGCCCTCAAAAAAGTGGGCGGAGTCTCGCGTTCTCATGCCGCAAGTCAATTGAAAACACAATAGTTCCTTCAATTCTTCCCTGTTTTTTGATATTTAAAAAAAAAGTTAGGAAACCGATTTTCAGCGGTCAGGTCTCTCCTTTTGGATCTCTCCGAAAAGTTCAAACTTACATTATGTTCCACAAAAATCTGATTAGCCACACGAAGAATCGCATCCACATCCAACGGCCGATCCCTTGGAACAGTGGGCTGATCAAGGAGCACCAACTTTTCAAGCCTTCCCAGCAACCAAAGAGCCTCCACGATAATCTCTCGATATTCCGGCTCAGCGATTCGATTCAACGCCTCCTCGACTTCCAGCGCAAACTTGATCTCTTTCCGTGTCATTTCTTGAGTCAATCCCCAGTGTAAAATGGTATCGTTGATCTTCACGCCGTGCGGCATTTTGTGCACAGTATCCCAGAGAATCGCGTAGAAACCGTTGGGCACTCTGTTCAGCGCTCCGTCGATTCGACGATGTCGAAGCCAGATTCCAAATTGGAAGTCGTCCTCTTCAGGACCTTCGTCTTCTTCGTCTTCCTCCATTGGAATCTCCATTCCACCCACACTTCTCGTCGATTTTCGCAACGATTTTCGTTCCTCGATTTGTCGACGGAAGGAACCGATTCCGGTTCGAGTATCCCGCATAGCTTCACTGTGTTGGAAACCGTCCTCTGCGTATTCCTCCAAAAGCCTTCCGGATAAAAGTGAAAATATCATTGACTTGAGTTCAAACGGTGAAACAGTGAGTAGTGTGTCAGCAGCTTCGCCTCCAGAAAGATGTCGAAGACGTGCAAGTTCCGAGGCGAGAACTTGAACAATCAGTCCTATTCTTAGCCGGAACATTTCAAGGAACAGCTTCGGTTCTGTTCGCACAAGAGACCCCAGGTACACAATAATTTCCTGAGCAAGAGTGAAAGAGTTCGGATCATCACCATACGCTCTGTTCATGATCTTTTCGAGCTCTTCATTGGTTTTCGGGCACGTGATCACTTCCTCTTTTTTCGAGGCGATTCCCACTGTGATCTGCTTTTGGCGGACTAGAAGATGGGTGACTGCTTTGCTAAGCTCTTCCAGCTGCTTTTTAAGCAAGCCGGCTGTTAGGCGGACTAGAGCCCACTCTCGAGCTTCGCAGGCTTTTGCGTGCACCTCTTCAGTCAGCATTCGGACTGTGATGTGTTGGCAGCCGAGTTCAGTGTCATAGTCGGGGCCGCTGGAAAAAATTTTCGCGTAATGGGGTTATTCACGAAATGGCAAAAACTGCGCGAAAGCTCGGAAAATGCTCCGATTGACCTAAAATTCTCCTGTACACGCTCAAAAAATTTTTTGGACCAAAATATCGATTTTTTCTGAAAATTTTTCAAAATCGATATTTTGGTCCAAATTTTTTTGAGCGTGTACAGGAGAATTTTTTCCAATATTTCCCAAAATTTCAGGTCAATCGGAGCATTCTCCGATTTTTCCCGCAATTTTTTTCCGTTTTTTTTCGGTTTTGTGAATAGGGATTTCCGGATGTTTTTCGGTGATTTTTTTTTTTAGCTAATTTTTTGTGAAAATTCGATAATAATCGATTTTTTTGGGCCATTCTATTAATTTACGAGCAATCGATGATCAGTTTGCGTTTTAAAAAACGGAGAACCCTTCAAATGTACTTAAAATCAGCGGATTATCGATTTTTTCAGCCAATTTTCATTTATTTTCCTTTTTTTCCCGATTTTCAGCAGTTTTCGATTGATTTTTCTGTTTAAAATTGTTAAAATTATCGATTTTTGGTTATATAATATCTCAATTTTTGTAATTTTTTCGAGATTCTCATCGATTTCCTTTCATTTTTTCCTCTAATTTTCTAAAAAAAAATTTTATAATTATTTTTTCCTGAATAATTCCAATTTTTGCAGGTTTTCAGCGATTTTTTAGTGATTTTCCAAGGGCTTTTATTGATTTTTCCATCTTAATCTTTGAAAATCCACAAATTATCGATTTTTTTAGAAAAATTACCCAAAAATTTCAGAAAAAAATATCGATTTTATGCAATTTCAGAAAAAAAAAATTTCTTAAAAATTGATATTTTGGTCAAAAATGTTGTCCGGGAGAGTTTTCCCCCTCATTTCCCAAAATTTCAGGTAAATCGGAGCATTTTCCGAGTTTTCGCGCAGTTTTTTGCCATTTCGTGAATAACCCCATAAAAAACACAGGTGTTTAGAGAAAAATAGTGAAGAGGAACAGAGATTATCCCCTAACCTTGCTCCGCTGAACTTAGTACTTCGTGGTTTTATTTCATTTCACGTATAAATTCAACTTGAAATTAAATAATTTGAATATTGTCGGCCCGTCAAAATGGTCAAATGCGCTCCGCTGAACTCAACGCTATGCGATTTTCATTTTGGTTTCCAAATTATTTCATTTCACGTTGAATTTATACGTGAAATGAAATAATTTGGGGACCAAACCAAAATGAAAATAGCAGAGAGTTGAGTTCAGCGAAGCGCGTTTGACAATTTTGGCGGGCCGACAATAATTTGGAGACCAAAATGAAAATTGCATAGCGTTGAGTTGGTGGGCCGACAATATTCAAATTATTAAATTTCAAGTTGAATTTATACGTGAAATGAAAAAAAAAACCACGAAGTACTAAGTTCAGAGGAACGCGTTTGACCCTCGTGACGGGCCGCCAATGAATGAAAATCCTTACTATTTCATCCACAAACAATGAATAATCGAAATCTGCTCCTCGAGCACCGTAGTCTCATTCAGCAAATCCAACAAATCATCCGCTTTCATTTCATGCATCTGTTCCGACTTCAACGCGCCATGTGCCGTCTTATTATCCGATCCCTTTTTCGTCGTTTTCAACAACTGCTGTCTCAGCTCCCCAGAACTGTGCTCTTTGACAAGTTCCAGCGGGCGAGTTTGCGGCGGGGATTGTGGTGAGCCTGTGTCTACCAGGCTCGATGGCCGAGAGTTGTACGCCAGGCGGAGCTGCACGAGGTCCGCATCGTTGCTATCCAGAGCGATAGATCTGTGTCTCATCGACGCCTTATGGACGAGTGAGTAGGCGCTTCGATCTTTGACAGATTCTCCGCGACGCAGGGTACGGCTACCACGTGGCGACGCCATTTTCTCGCCTGAAAATTCTCGAGAGGATTGCTAACTGTCCTTTTTTTTTTTTGAAAAGCGTGTTTCCCGCCAAAGCACAACGCCGCTTAATGTGAATTCGCATAAGTAGGTACTTTGCAAACAAAAAATAGCTAAAACCAGCAAAAATTCGGAGAAGGCTTCAATTGGCCTGAAACTTTGACATTCCCCCACAAATTGTCAGACCAAAATATCGATATTTTGCTCTGAAATGTTCTGTGTATGCCATGTTCGGGAGTATTTTGCCATTTTCCCAAAGTTTCAGGACGATCGGAGCCTTCTCCGAATTTTAGCTGAATTTTGTGAATAACCCCATACCTTGTAGTGTTTTTAGACTTTTCTGTAGCCGGCACGGTTTTTTGTTGAGCACGGATTTTGCATGGTATTGTAGTGCGTGCGCCTTAAAAAATTGGCGAAAAATTCCAAATTTTCATCGAAATTCATTTTTTTTGGTAATTTGCAAAGGTGCACCACATTATTCCAACACAAGGTTTCGTTGCCGACGGTTACCGCCCGGCATATTGTGAAACCCAAAAAATGCAACGCGGTGTTTGCGTACTTTTAAAATTCAAATGAAAATGGGAACAAATCTCTTCATTTGTCATGCTATTTCTTTCATTGCCGTTTGAATTTCAAAAGTACGCAAACACAGCGTTGCAATTATTTTGTTTTCACAATAGACAGTTTACTTTTATTTTATCAAAAGTCTACCGACAGTTAACCGATTGTACGCAACAGTCTACGGACTCTAATGAGAGGTCAAATTCATGAAACTGGAAACCGATGGAAAACTAAATTCTGAATTCCGGATGAGACGCAGAGAAACATTTTCTGGAAAACGGGTTTCCGTTAGTTTTCCTTTTCATGAATTCAGCCTCAGATAGTTCAGTTTTTTTTTTAGTAGACTGTCTAGTGGTTTTATCTAGGCAAACTTCACTGGGGTATGAGGAGGGAGTGAGTAAACGCGCCCGGACTCACACACGCAGCGCATCCAAATAAGGCCCAAAAATAAATAAAGCGAGCGAAAAATTTCGCATTTTCGTAATTTGCACGATTTTGCTTTGGTTTTTCTCTCCGATAATGTAAAATTTTTCGCGCCTTTTTTTATTTTTTGGACCTCGTTTGAATGCGTTGCGTGTGTGAGTCCGGGCGCGTTTACTCACTCCCTCTGAACCAGTAACCCATTTTGAATGTTAGATTAGCAACCAAAATCAAAATGACGATTTTATTAGGATATAAAACTTAGAATAGCAACGCAAATAAGATTATAAATGTAAAAGCAGTCAATTTTCGACATTTCGGTTGATCGTCGTTTCTTGGTGATCATTTCTTCTTGTCGATTCTGTTAAATTCCGCGGTAGATTTATCGATTATTTTTCTGCAAACGTGTTCCATTGACAAAAAATAACACACAGACATACACAATTCGATCATAATTGAAACAAAAAAACGGCAAAAAATGTACAAATAGGATACTAAAAAATGCGATCAAGCTCTTGGGCCCAGCAAGAGCTCAAAAAATGCCAAAAAACCTACTTTTTCCCTCATTCAAATCCTCCGTGTGCAGTGTGAACTGCACCTTTTCAGCCGCCACACTCTGGAGCATCTCTTCCGCGCTCTTGTCCCGAAATTCAATTTTACTGACAGCAGTTGTTCGGAAAAAGTCTGACAGATCTTTCATGACCACTCTAGAAGGCATTTTTGGAGCATTTTCAGAAGAGCATTAAAAAAACTACCTTGCGCCACTAAGATAACCCGTATTGATCTTCTTTATCGCTCCGATCACAGTGGACTTCATGTACCGGTTAAGATGAATGTTGGAGAAGTGCGAGAGTCCTTCCTTAAATTTTTAAAAGATAGAATCATGCGGCGCAGAGTAGGCTCCTACCGTAGAAAGCATTCCCTGTGTGACCACCAGAACGACAAGTGGCCTTCCACTAATGCTCACACTATTCCACGACGCGTAGATGTATTGGAGTTCACTGCTCCACTCATCCGTCAGAATTCGAATGTCGTACATTAGGTGGGACCTTCTGGAGTCCATGAATTGTGGAGTAAATATCACAAATTTGTTGCCAATTTGATAGAGACGACTTGTGCTTAGAAGACCGATGGGGCGGTCCAGAGGGCGACCGGAGAGGTTTAGCTTTTTGGATTCTCCGATTCTAGAACACGTTTTATTTAAACATTTCGTATTTTGTGCTCCACTAACTTCGCCAACAGGTGCCCAAGGGCAGAAGCCGGTAAAATTGTGAACACCGGATCAATCTCATCAACTCTCTGCACATGAATATCGTGAGCTCGGAGCTCTCTCTGCACATCGGCCGACTCGGCGAGCACTGTCACTTGTACCTCACAGGGTGGACGCTTCTCGTAGACAGACAATCGTCTGCTGAGGGGATCTAATTCGGCGGGCAAGAGGAATCCTTCGTAGAGGAGGCAGACAATCACGTAGAGGGATTGCGCCCAGAGGAATGGTCTGAACAAAAAAGTTTTCGTAAACTATGTATTTATGGGTCTCAATAAATTGATTTTTTCAGCCCAATAACTTCTTGGGATGATAAAATCAATGAAAAAGTCTGAAAAGTTTGAAAATCCGCAATTGTCACACAACAGTCTGAAAAATAGAAAAGCCGATCTACCAAAGGGCATGCACCCGACTAAAATATTACCAGTCCTTGAAAAATCGGGCAAAAATAAAAATATCGTAGCAGTACATTCCAGAATCATCAGAAATTTCTTAAAAAACAATGAAAAAGTAGGGCGAAAAATGGAAAAAAAAAAGTCTAAAGTGTGCAAACACCGTCAAGTCTGCAAACACCACGGCGTATGCATTGTGTACCGTATTTCGAGAGTAAAATTTATTAGACTAGACCCTGAAAAAATGGCACAAGCCCCGACCTTTTACAAGTCTTCGGCATTGTTTTTCCTGCCCTCTTCCTGAAGAAAACTCGTGCCGCAAAGTTGCAAAAGGGGCGGAGCTTTCAGGGTCTCGACAAAACGTCGAAAAGGGTCAAAAACGGCGCAGAATATTCCAGAATCATCAGAAATTTCTCGAAAAACAATGGAAAAACAGGAAAATCCTCGAATTTTGACATATTTCTGCCGGTTTTGTCACGGTCTCGACAGAATCGGGAAAATGGCAAAATCAAAGCAGAATATTCCAGAATTATCAGAAATTTCTCAAAAAAAATTAGAAAAATATAAAAAAATTCTGCAAACACCACTTACCATATCCCGGGAGAAAAATTCTCGAGAATCTGACAAAACCGAGGAAAAGGCTCCGCCCCTTTTGCAAGCCCACGACACTGCCTCAAACTTGCAAAAGGGGCGGAGCCTTCCCCGGGTCTCGACAAAACGTCGAAAAGGGTCAAAATCGGCGCAGAATATTCCAGAATCATCAGAAACACGAGCAAATTTTCAGACTTTTCCAGCAGCAATTTGAACTCACGTAGCACCTCCCGGCTCTCGAACTTGTGTTCCCGGATGCGATTTCTCGGCAGCCACATGCTCTCTGCCAACCACGTACAACTCTGGAACCAGCCTGAATCCCTTATCGCTGTACACCAAAACACTCTCCAGCTGTTGCCAATACGCCTCCACCGCATCATCGTCCTTCGAGTACATGGCATCCAGTATCAGATAGCAGAAAAAGATTGGCCACTCGCATTCAATATCCTCAAACTGTTGCAGCTCCGACTTGTTATAGTAGAGGCGTGACGCGTCCTCCAGAACCGTCTTGTAGCCGTCTCGCATGAATCGACGGCATCCGTATTTGCCCATCAGGCGCTCGGTGATCGTTTCCCGGGTCTGTGTCACCAGGTCTGGATCTTCTACGCAGAACGCCGGGTAGCTGATGATGCCGAGCAGCGCGGCGTCCGTTTCTTTGCTGAAAGATTCGCGCGGGAGCATGCTGGAGAGCATTGCGGAGCACTGCTCAATCTCGTCGGGGAGAACGTGCACGACTGATCCTCGTGATCCGTCCACGAACAGGTCGCCGACGTCGTTTAGGGCTTGCAGGGCCGCTTTTACCATACCGATCGACGTGGCGTTTAGCTCGCGGATTCCCTGGTTGGTTTTGTCGCCGCGCTCCCAGACACCGTAGTCCTGAAATGTTCATTGTTGTATGCGTCTCTTCCTGTTTCACCATGTTTCTATTTGTCTAGCCGTCTAGCTTCTCTTTTGGCTCTGGGACGTTTCGAAACTTTTTTGAATTTTTGTGGCAGTGGATCCAAATTCCCAAATAAATAAATAAAACTGATAAAAACGAAAAATAAATACCAAATGGCCGCGTGTTTTGGTGTCAATTGGCGAAAAACAATACGCAAAAATGCAAAAAAATTTCGAAACGTCCTAGTTTCGAAATGGCAGGTTTCGAAACATCCCAGAGCCCCTCTTTTGCGTTAGTTCGAAGATGTTTAGACAGTTAGACAAAACAAGTCATTGAGAAACGCGAAGATACGCAGACACCTCGCGTCTAGACGCCAACTTGGGCAATTTTGGAAGCATTTTTTGAGGATACCTGACGGCTAATAGCCATTTTTTTTTGTTTTTGCGCGCCAATAAAGCTTCAATCTCAAATCTTCGGTTAAAAATTGGCACCAAAAGAAAACTGGTCCAGTTTTTTAATTTCGTTAAAAATTATATTTTTCTCAAAAAATCGAAAAAAAAATGGGGACTGGAAAAGGATCTCAAATTTTTTAGCGCGGATATGGCTAATAGCCGTCTGAATAGCTATAATAAAGAATTTTTTCCAATATTTCCCAAAATTTCAGGTCAATCGGAGCATTCTCCGATTTTTCCCGCAATTTTTATCCGTTTTTTTTCGGTTTTGTGAATAGGTCCATTATAGCTATTCTGACGGCTATTAGCCATATCCGCGCTAAAAATTTGAGATCCTCTTCCAGTCCCCTTTTTTTTTCGATTTTTTGAGGAAAATATAATTTTTTACGAAGTTTTCCTCTTCTGGTGCCAATTTTTTTAACCGAACATTTGATTTTTTCGTACTTTTTCCGAAAAGTTTGAAATCAAATTAAAAACACCAAACTTTCCAGTGACTATCGACGGCTATTAGCCGATTAGGCACCAATTATGTCGTTTTTTTCTACGGCTAACAGTGATATCTGCGCTGAATATTCCCAGATTTTTCGTCAGAAAGTGCAATTTACCCATTTCTTGTTTCTTCCAGCCCGAAAAGACCTCTAAAATCGGCAATTTTCCACATAATTTCCAGTCAAAAAGTAATGGACCTATTCACAAAACCGGAAAAAAAAATATTTTTTTTTGGTCCAAAATTTTTTTTGAGCGCGCCAATCGCCAATTAGGTGCCAACTATGTGCCAAATTCAAAGGCTATCAAGAATTATAAACGGCTAATAGCCAAATCCGTGCCGAAAATTCCTTAAGACTTGTAATAATTTAACAAAAAAAACCTATTTTTTCAAATTTTAAGCCTTAAAAATCAGAAAAATAATTCAAAAAAGCCGGCTAATAGCCATATCCGCGCGAAAAATTATCAGGAAAATGAGAAAATCAAAACCAAAAATAACTAAACTCACCGGAGTCCGATATCCAGTCTCAATATAATAAACAAGATTCTGAATAAACGCCACTTCATCGAAATTCCTGACAACTTGAAGGCCGGAAGCGGTGATTTGCGCCAGTGTCAGCAAATACAGCGAGATGGCGTCCATCTGAAGATGTCCCCAATCGGCGTCGCCGCAAACTGTGCTCTTCGTGTCCACGGCGTACTTTGAGTGAAGAGCATCCAGAGGCCGCTGGAACTTTTTGAACAGCTCCACCTTATCCGCCTGTCGCATCATACACTCGAGAATCGATTGCATCATTTTTACGCTGAAATAAATATTTAATCAATAAATCAATAAATCCATACATCGATTTAAAAAAAAAAACTGTATTTTTCTCTATGTCTCCCATATCGTTGTGAGACCACGTCCGACTAACAACCCCTACCAGGTAAATCCCAGCTCTTTTGCCTTGGTAAGATCCTCGTCAAAGTCGGCGCACTTCATATAGGCTCGATAAAGAGCCCAGAGAGCCTGAGCAATGAACACGTTGTCCCGGATCCATGCGTGTCCTGAAAATAGTGTTTTTTCATCCACAATAAGGTAGATTAATACCCGGAAAGTCTTTCTGATTGGCAAAAAGTGCGGTAATCGGGTTTTGATGGCTGAAAATCGTCTGCTCGACCATGAACAGAATGCGGTCGAGGCGCACCCCCGAACCGCTTCGGGAGCGCATTTTTTGAGCTGGTAATTCGCCTGTAAAGAAATTTGCGTTTTTGCCTTTCAAATCCATGAAAAATCAGAAAAAATGATAAAATTAAAATAACAATATTTTGTCCGAGTGGAGTACAAACATGGGGGACTAGGTTTTGCATAGCGGTTTTTTCTCCCATGGAAGAAAAAAAGCTAGTCCGCGGTCATGGTGTTTTTTTTATTCAATTGAATATTCAAACTGGCTTAAAAATTGAAAATATCGTTATACAAATTTTGCGTATTTTTGTCATTAAGGTTTTGCCAAAAAATGCAAAATATTTACATGAAATCAGCACGTTTAAAACATCGTGCCTGAAACTTGCAAAATAAGCCCCGCCCATCCGAATCGATTATTGGTGGCCGGGTAATTTTTCCCATAGCATTTTCCTCACTTTTTAAACACAATTTTCACCTTTTTTATTCTAAATTAAAAAAAAAAATTTTCCAGATCCTCCGCTCAATGCTACAAAGCGACGAGACGAAGAAAAGCGAAGGATCCAGCGGCTGGATCCCATTTGTGCCCCGAAACCTTCACCCAAAAGACAAACCGCTGCTCGACATCTCAACCCAGGCGGTCTGGACGATATCGAGCTGTAAAAGCGGCTACGGAGTCGATGAGCTGCTCTCGGACAACGTGGAAAAGTACTGGCAGAGTGATGGACCGCAGCCGCACACTATTCTGTTGGAATTTCAGGTAAAATCTCCTTTTTTTTGTTGAAATTGCACTATTTATTTATAATTCAGAAAAAAACCGACATCGCATTCGTGATGCTCTACATGGACTTTAAAAACGACGAATCGTACACGCCGTCCAAAATTCAAGTAAAAATGGGCTCGTCACACCAAGACGTCTTTTTCCGGGTCACTCAGACGTTTATCGAACCGCAAGGCTGGGCGTACATTGATTTGAGGGACAAGGATCAGAAGCCGCAACGGGTGTTTTGGGTACAGATTCAGGTGATTCAGAATCATCAGAATGGCAGGGATACGCATATTCGGTGGGTCTTTTTTGGCGATTTTTGTTTCTGGGCGTTCAATTTTAAACAACTTGGACGATTTAGAGTAGTTACCCCTGAAAATTTTCCAAAAATATTAAACTTTACGAAACATTTGTGAATTTTTCCGTCGCGGTGTTCGCATATGTGACAAAAATCGGCTGAAAAAATTTGGGAAATACGGTAAAAAATACTCCGGGCATTCTCAGAAACAAGTTTATTACTTCGAAAAGAGTTTTTTCTTTCAAAAGCCACGAATTTTAACAACAACAAAAAAATAACAAATGAAAAAACAAAACAAGCAAAGAAACCCAGAATTCGCCAAGCGCGAAGGAGAAACTCACTTGAAGAGTCGGCGGTGCTCTATTTGGGAGACACAGATTGCAATGAAACTAAATCAATCATTTTATGAAGCAATACGGTGTGAGTACATCCTCCGAGCGATTTATAATCGGGATGTTTCGGCAGTTCGATAATTTGCGCACACGTGGTCAAGGCTTTCAAGGAATTGTCCTGAAAAAATATGTTTGCAAACTCATGTTATGTTTATTGAAAACCTGGATTCGCGAGAGTCTATATTTTTCTGAGTATTTTAGCTTGACGACAACGTGTTCATTTGAAAAAATCAAGAATTGTTCGCACTTTGATAGAACTGACGGCGCTTCGAATCGGTCCGCAAGTTTCAGCAGATGCTCGACATTTTCTTCTAAATTGTTTTTTGAAAGATATGAGCCATATGCTAGAAAATGGTAAACTGTTTTCCGGAAAACACGTTTTGGAAAACGCTGATGTTTCCTTAATAGGGGTGCGAAAAGCAGACAAAAATATTTTAGAAAACGGTTTTCCTGACGTTTTCCAGTTTCTTGCATACTGCCTAAGATATGCAATTTGAGAAAAAGCGGAATGACACCTACTATTGATAGTTTTGCTAGTTGGGTAGACGAAATTGAGGAAATCGACGAATTCCGAGTGTCTGATGTCTTCAAGCGTGATTTCGTCTTGCGAACTTTCTGCGAATTCCGAATAGAAAAGAGCACGGAAAAACCTGGAGTGCCATGCAAGAATCTGCAAATTGTGTTTGACCAAAACAAAATATTGAATTCTCACCTGTTTTCCCACATGAACCTTCTTTCCTTCGACAATCAACACTGCGTCAGTCAAATTATCTACCGGATATTCGAAAGTTTCCAAAATTTTCTCTTGAATTCCGGTTATGTTCGTAATGGTAATATGAGCTTTTACGATAATTTGATCATCTTTAATAAAACGCATATTGTTCGCTTCTTCCCAGTTTATGAAGTTTGGAACTTCGAGTTTCTTATCATCTAAATCAAATTTTTGCTCAAATTCCATTGAAAATGCGTTGTTTTTATTATTAGAATTGGGTTTAACCAATGCGAAACGGACAGAGGCAGTGCAAGACCACAGATTGCTGAGACTGTAGTGTTGGCATAGTAGACGAACTCCAAGGTGCTTCACATTTTTTGTTTTTTCCGAAGTTTCAGTGCATGCTCCAAGAACCCTAAAATTAAGATTTTGCAATTTCCTTTGAAATAGTTAAACTTACCATTGAACATTCCCGATGTAAACTGGATCGCTCCATTCTGTTTTCTCCAATTCGGAAAAATTAATGATTCGAAGGCTGACGACCCCTTTGTTGTTTTTACCGGACATTTTTTCGCTGAAAATGTAGAAGAACGTGTAACGTGATAAAAATTTCAAATCAATTTCCTTTGCTGCAAAATTTTGGGACAACAAAATTAATTCGATTACGGTTCTCAGTTTTCGCTGTGAAACCCAATGATGGAGGCCCTACCAAAACCCAGGAAGCAAGTCGAACACAGGAATTAAAAAAAGGGGCGGGGCAACGAAACCGCGCCGCAGTTTGCCAAAACGCAACTTTGCCGCACAGTTTTTTCATTGTTCTTTTTCCTTGCACGGTGATTCTTTTACTACCGGCCACGCATTTCTAGTCCCCCGATCGCAAGTATTTCCCCTCTCCACCTCGCACTCTCTCACTCTCTCATCACATGGAGTGGGCGGAGTTCCCTACCCTTTTTGCAAAATGCGGCAAAAATATTTGTGGAAATCAGCTCGGCCACCACGGAAAACCAGTTTCATTTGAAATTGTACGTATAAAAACGAACGAATTCCGGTTTAAAATATGCGCCCTAATGAGATCTAGTAACGTGACAGACAACTTTTTGATCAGACTTCATTTACAAAATCGCGACAGGAAAAACCTAATCGTGGGACTAGAAATGCGTGGCCGGCAGTAAAATAATCGCCGTGCATTTGAAATTGTACGTAAAAAATCAGACCAATTCCGGTTTTAAATATGCGCCATAATGAGAGGAAGTAATGTGACAAAAAACTTCTCGATCCGAAGTCATTTAGAAAATCGCGACAGAAAAAACAAATCGGTGGACGAGAATAGTGTGTTCGGTAGTAAAAGAATCACCGTGCCTTGCACAGTCTTGTTATTCTTGAAATTAGTCTGTGGAACTTATATTTCTAACTAGGGAATGCCGTGAGGGTACGACAGAATAGAAATAGGCGAAATAGAAATGCTACAAAAAGAACTGGAAAAAATAGAACTGAGCGAAATAGAAATGCTACGAAATAGAAGGCTACAAAATAGGAAATGAGCGAAATAGAAATGCTACAAATAGAAATTTTTGGGCGATGGAGCGCGTTTGCATTATTTTTTCAATTGCTCAGTTTTTCGCCGATTTTCCATTTTTTTTTCTGAAACTGCATTGATTTTATACCTTTCTTCATTTTCGATGTTGTTAAGTGCGTAAAATATCTGAAAATTACTGAAAAATCCTATAATATTCGGAAAATTCGAAGAATAATGCAAACGCGCTCCATCGCACCGATTTCTATTTCGCTCATTTCTATTTTGTCACATTTCTACTTCGTGCTGTTCTATTCCGCCCATTTCTATTTTGTAGCCGTTCTATTTTTTCCAGTTCTTTTTTGTAGCATTTCTATTTCGCCTATTTCTATTCTGTCGTACCCCCAATGCCGTAGGGTCAGGCTTTGGGAATTTTCTTAAAATTTGCACCCGGGGGTTATTTTGCCTCCTGAATCGATTTTTCATAGTCTCCACCTGCACAAATCGCAAAAAGCTCGAAAACGAGCTCATCGAAATGCTCACGGCACCCACCGTTTTTATCACCGCCCTTGGCAAGCACTGTTCGGCAAGCAGCGGTGATCGAGTGGTGTGCAGTTGGGATCTGAAATCTGATGGTGGTGGGATCGATCCCGCACTAGGTGAATTTTGTTGTTTTTTCTTGCTAGAGTAAAGTTTATGGAATTTGTCCACAAAAAAAAAATGAAAAATTAATTAGAAATGTTTTTCTTGAATTAACATTTTTGAAAATAATACTCATCTTTTTCAAAAAAAAAAAAATAAATTTTTTGTGCTTATTGTGTTTTCAATCGACTTGCGACATGAGAACGCGAGACTCCGCCCACTTTTTTGTGGGCGACCACGACAACACAGTGATATTTGAAGAGACGCAGACAGGTAGCGCACAAATAAGTGGGCGGAGTCTCGCGTTCTCATGTCGCAAGTCGATTGAAAACACAATATTTGAAGAGACGAAAAAAATAAGTGGGCGGAGTCTCGCGTTCTCATGTCGCAAGTCGATTGAAAACACAATATGATAAGGATAGATGAACGAACTCGTTATTCACTGCTGTAGACAGCCGACTCCGGAATAGAAATACTTGAACAAATTATGTTTCCTGGATGATGTGATTTGCGGTTTTAGTCCACAAGATTTCAACCATTGATTGCCAGACAGTGACAACCGAATGTATCGAAAAACCACATTGAAAATATCAAAAACCATATTGGCTATTAAACACACCAGAAGGTTGTTGCCGGCAGTCGCCGTCAAAAACCTTCTGGGTGTGCTTGGAGACGCGCGAGTCTCCCTGAATTTTAAAAATGTTTTACAGGAAAATTAGCAAACCACCAAAATTGAACTTATTAAAATCTAAATGTTATTTTGTTCCTATCAACCCATTTTTTATGGACCTATTCATTTGAATTAAAATGAATTTTTATGTCACATTTATTCAATGCATTACAACATATTAATTAATTAATCTGAATTTTCCTGAACCATTGAGTTTGAGTTTTTCTGAAAATCGCGCCTATCCATCCTGGTCAAAAAATGCATCTTTTGTCATCATTTTTGTGTACTCGGAGTAAATTTTTAAAGGCGCATGCATTTATTTGTTAATAAGTTCACTTATTTGACCAGGATGGCTAGGCGCGATTTGCAGAAAAACTCAAACTCAATGGTTCAGGTAAATTCAGATTAATTAATTAATATGTTGTAATGCATTGAATTAAAATGACATAACAATTCATTTTAATTCAAATGCATAGGTCCATTAAACAATTCAATGCGTTAGAATTGTGTTACGAACCTATTCCATGCAGGAAAAAACAGTTTTTGGTAGTTGTTTCCTGATTCATTGCACAAAACCATCAAATAACCACCGTATTGTGTTTTCAAACTACTTGCGACATAAGAACGCGAGACTCCGCCTATTTATTTGTGCGCGACAACGCGAACACGGTGATGTTTGAAGAGACGCAGACAGAACGGTGAATGCAGACTTGCGTTTTCATGTTGCAAGTCGATTGAAAACACAATACTCTAAATTTTCAAAGAAAAAAACCGCGCGGAGTACACGATGGCGGGAAGTTCAGACTTCTTTCTCGTTTCGACCATTTTTCCCCGACTCTCTTGCTAATTTTCCTAAAAATTTTTTCCAAAACCGTAGAAAAACAAAACGTAAACTGACGAAACTTTCACTATTTTGAATTCCTCAATTTAGTGCTTTCCCTCGGTTTTCAGAAGAGTTTCTCCTAGTATTATTCAACAGTCTAATTTTTTAAAATCCGTTTCGTTTCTCAATAGGCAGAGGAATTGCTCGTTCTACAAATTCCATTATTTTTTTGAGTACCTTTATCCTCTGTTTTTGATAAAAAATTTTATTCCGCATCAATTCAACACCCCTGTTATATGATAGAAAAGAATGGCTTTCATTTGAAAATTCTAAGTGCATACAGTATGCTACCATTCAAACTTGTTCGATTCTGAAAAAAACTTCGGCCGCCTCATGCCCCTTGTGTTTCAAAATGCTTAGCCAAGTTTGGTGCAAATCGGCTCACTAGAAGTAGGAGAAAAAGTTGGTGACATGAAATCTCACACACAGGGGGTACGACAGAATAGAAATAGACGAAATAGAAATGTTAAAAAATATTGTGTTTTCAATCGACTTGCGACATGAGAACGCGAGACTCCGCCCACTTATTTGTGCGCGACCACGCGAACACAGTGATATTTGAAGAGACGCAGACAGGTAGCGCACAAATAAGTGGGCGGAGTCTCGCGTTCTCATGTCGCAAGTCGATTGAAAACACAATAGAATTGCTACAAAAAAGAACTGGAAAAAATAGAACGGCTAAAAAATAGAAATGAGCGGAATAGAACAGCGCGAAATAGAAATGTGACAAAATAGAAATGGGCGAAATAGAAATCGGTGCGATGGAGCGCGTTTGCATTATTCTTCGAATTTTCCGATTATTATAGGATTTTTCAGTAATTTTCAGATACTTTACGCACTTAACAACATCCAAAATGAAGAAAGGTATAAAATCAATGCAGTTTCAGAAAAAAAAAATGGAAAATCGGCGAAAAACTGAGCAATTGAAAAAATGATGCAAAAAAAAACAGCTCCATCGCCCAAAGAGTTATATTTTGTAGCATTTCTATTTCGCTAATTTCTATTTTGTAGCCGTTCTATTTCTTCCAGTTCTTTTTTGCAGCAATTCTATTTTGTAGCATTTCTATTTCGCCTATTTCTATTCTGTCGTACCCTCACTTGAAAACGCGAATCCGAAGCGTCGACGACAAAAAAAAACAAAATGGAAAACAATTCGGCGGCCCCCAACTCGCATAACGCCAAAAAATATTAATTAATTCATAAAATTCACATAAATAAAGAAATACCGTAAATTCTCTAATGGGGTTATTCAGGGTAAAAAAAAATAGTTTTTTTTTCCTTTTTTCCTTATTCAAATGACGAAAAAAAAAAAGAAAAATCCGTGGCCGCGAGAGTTTTTTTCCGTTGCTTTTCTAGGCCATCGCAAGAGTTTTTTAGGCCCTCCGCTCTGAGAAAAATTTTTTTCAAAAATTATTCGCCCGTAAGTCGATATTTCGCAGGTCTCACAGCGGAGGGCCTAAAAAATTTTTGCGATGGCCTAGAAAAGCAACGGAAAAAAACTCTCGCGGCCACGGATTTTTTCTTTTTTTTTCCCGTCATTTGAATAAGGAAAAAAAGGAAAAAAACTATTTTTTTTCCGACCCTGAATAACCCCATAATAGAACGGCCCTCATAATAGAAAGGCCCCTTAAAATAGAGCTGCCCCCTAAAATAGACCGGCCCCTCACATACAGGAATGAATTTGACACTTTTTTCAATAATTTGGTTAGATTTTTCCAATTTTTACTTATTGACCGGTTTCTAAATTTGTTTTGTCATACATTTGTGTCGTTTTTATGGAAAATCCTCAAGATTTAATACAAATTTAAACACATTGAAAAGTAAACCTAACCCTATAATATAACGGCCCCCTAAAATAGACCGGCCCTCCTAGGAGGGTAGTGAAAAATAGAACGGCCGGCCGTTCTATTAGATAATTTACGGTAATCAAGTTTCCTGCAGTTGTTCTCTTTTTTTCGACTCTGATTCTCATTTGCATAGCCGAAAATTTTTAAAATTTGAATCTCGCGCGCATTTGAGGTGTGCAATAGGGTGCACTTGCAGCGGCTCCCAATTCGTGTCGGCGATTTACGTTAGAGTCTAATAGCCATACCTGCATCATAAATCCTCATTTTTCTGCAGACACGTCCGAGTTCTGGGCCCGGAAAGATCGCGAGTGAGCTCCACGAATCGCATTTTCACTGGCGAGCCACACGGAAGTATTCCACATCGACGACTCGTCGAGCTGGACGATGACGATTTTTCCGCGTTTGTAGATCAGTCGCTTGGGCATTTAACACTACGGTAGAAAAATAGAGAAATAATTAATTATCTGTGCAAAAGAAAAAAAAAACTAACACAATTTCTGAAAAACATGTATATACATTTATTCATTTTCTTGTTTCATTTATTTTTATCTTATAAAATTTAATTTATTTTATTTATTTAAATATTCAGTTTTTCGTCTTTTTTTTAAACTAAGAATTTATTCAAGTTTTTGCAATATCTACCTAATTATGATCTAATTATTTAATCTTCAAACATATTCCAGCCAGATGGACGCCGAAAGTCTAGCCCCAAATATTCCAGAAATGCCCGGAATCCCAATAGACGGCGCCAATATCGAAATCCTGAACACTCCCACCGATTTTTATGAGAAACTTTTGGAATTGACACTGGCCGCCGAGCACAGAATCACACTGAGCAGCCTCTATTTGGGTGAGGGAGATCTTGAGAAGAAATTGGTTGGCGGAATTTAGGCTTGGATTTTTTGAAATATATAAGAATATTTTCAGGTTTCAACGATTGGCGAGCGGCTGGATAGAGGGAAAATCGATGTGACAGTGCTGTTGGATTATTTGAGAGGGACGAGAAGGACGAAGGATGGAGAGAGCAGTTTGACAGTGTTGGAGCCGATTTCGGAGAGAGCGAAGGTGGGCTTGAAGGCAAAATTCCGCGATTTTTCATTTTTTGCTGACACCACTTTTTTGTTTTCGTATTTTCCGCTATTTCTATAATTTTTTGTGCTCGATTTTTCTTCCTTTTTGACGAAAAATATGCTAGGTAAATATAATGATAAATCAATTTACAGGAAGTCTCAGAGATTAGCATTTATGACGGAAAACGGATTCGCGAATAGCGGAATTTCTCTTATTTCTGCAAGCAGAGACATTTGTTACTAAATACTTGCTTAATTAAATGTTCTGTTTTGAACCATTTTCATTAATTGTTTCCTTATATTTGATACCTAGTTTGATGGAATAAATTGTTTTAACGGATTTTATGGGCACAAGGCCTGCCCTGAGGCATGAGGAGGGAGTAAGTAAACGCGCTCGAACTCACAACCGCAACGCATCCAAATGAGGCCTAAAAATCAAAAAGGCACGCGAATAGTTTCATATTATCGGAGAGAATATTCAATAAAAATCGTGAAATTTACGGTTGGATGCGTTGCGGCTGTGCGTCCGAGCGCGTTTACTCCCTCCCGCCTCATGCCTTATTTTATTATTTACAAAATAGCGAAAAATCGGAGGGAAAACTCGGAGAATTGAGCCTTAAACTTTTGGAAATATTGTTAAAATACTCCCAGTCATGAAATGCTTACAAGGGAAGTCTTTTCACAAACCATATTGGAATTCTCTGAAACTTGGTGGGCTAATAGAACCTATCTCTGGCTACAGCGTCAAAAAAATTTAGCTGCCGAACTTCAAAAATAAGCTCAAAAAGTTGCTCCAAAGTTCCGGCTCCGCCCTCCGTCACTTCTCTCGTTTTTATCACGACCCTCCAGAGGTAGAAAAAATCAACGAAAGGGAGGCGCAGTGGTAGAGTGGGGGCAGCAGGAGAAAGGTCACTGGTTCGAACCCTCTTGTGGTAAAAATTTTTTATAAGTATGGGAAACAGGGGTGAGACCAAAAAAATATGTTTTTTGGGTGAGAAAAAATTTATTTTTTGATGGTGAAGGTGAGAAAAAATTCGGTTTCACGGTTCTGCTTCGGGACAGTTCTGATGCGGGAACGTTCTGCCTTGGGGTAGCTCTGTCCAAAAACCTTCTTCGCTTCCGCGACTCTACAAAAAAACCAAAAAAAGTATCGCCTACGTAATGGGGTTATTCAGGGTCGGAAAAAAATAGTTTTTTTCCTTTTTTTCCTTATTCAAACGACGGAAAAAAAAGAAAAAAATCCGTGGCCGCGAGAGTTTTTTTCCGTTGTTTTTCTAGGCCATCGCAAAAGTTTTTTAGGCCCTCCGCTGTGAGACCTGCGCGCGAGTCCAATTTTCAAAAATTATTCGCCCGTAAATCGATATTTCGCAGGTCTCACGGCCGAGGGCCTAAAAAACTTTTGCGATGGCCTAGAAAAGCAACGGAAAAAAACTCTCGCGGCCACGGATTTTTTTCTTTTTTTTCCGTCGTTTGAATAAGGAAAAAAAGGAAAAAAACTATTTTTTTCCGACCCTGAATAACCCCATAACATTGCCAAAAAAGAAATAAAAAAAAGTTAAAAATTTTTTCTCACCCAAAAAAACATATTTTTTTGGTCCCACCCCTGTTTCCCATACTTATAAAAAATATCAAAAAAAATTTTTACCACCAGAGGGTTCGAACCCGTGACTTTTCTCCTGCTGCTCCCCACTCTACCACTGCGCCTCCCTTTCGTTGATTTTGTCACCTCTGGAGGGTCGTGATAAAAACGAGAGAAGTGACGGAGGGGGGAGCCGGAACTTTGGAGCAACTTTTTGAGCTTATTTTTGAAGTTCGGCAGCTAAATTTTTTTGACGCTGTAGCCAGAGATAGGTTCTATTAGCCCACCAAGTTTCAGAGAATTCCAATATGGTTTGTGAAAAGACTTCCCTTGTTAGAAAATTTGAACCGAAATAAATATGGAATCGAATCATTCTCGGAATAGTCGATATTTCGGTTGGTCTGGAGTATTTTTTACATTATTTCCAAAATTGTGAGGAAAATTTTCTGAGTTTTGCTTATTCCCATTAAAGGAGGTGCCGACTTTTCGGGAAAACTTCTTTAATGGACCTATTCACAAAACCGGAGAAAAAAGAAAAAAAAACGGAAAAAATTGCGGGAAAAATCGGAGAATGCTCCGATAGACCTGAAATTTTGGGAAATATTGGAAACAATTCTCCTCTACACGCTCAAAAAATTTTGGACCAAAATATCGATTTTAAAAATTTTCAGAAAAATCGATATTTTGGTCCAAAATTTTTTGAGCGTGTACAGGATAATTTTTTCCAATATTTCTCGAAATTTCAGGTCAATCGGAGCATTCTCCGATTTTTCCCAAAGTTTTTTTTCCGTTTTTTTCTTTTTTTTTTCCGGTTTTGTGAATAGGTCCGATTTACGAATATCACATTCAATTCACACAAAAAATTTCTCTGATTTTTGCTAAATTTTACAACAAAAATAGAAGACCACGGGGAGTACACGAAGTCGAGGTTTTCTATTTTTCACTATTTTTTTGGCTGGCCGTCGGTTTCCTAGGCCTCAAACTCTTTTTTTTTGTAAAAGTCGTAATAATATTAATAAATTGTTTTGTGTGATTTCGATGTGATACTCGTAAATCCCCCAATTTGCACCCGAAAAACTGAAATTCTTGTAGATTTACCTCTACCACACCCCCGAATTGAGCGGCCTGTTAAAAAGAGCACTTCCCGAGCGAGCAGACGAAATTATTGGTCTCCAGCACATGAAGCTGTACATTTTTGACAATAATGTTCTAATTAGTGGGTAAGCTATGCTCTAACATTGAGCTGAGACATGAAAACTTGAAACCACACCCCACCTTTTTTGGGCGCAGCACGGAATTTTGTAGAAGGGTCTGAAAAAGGAAGAAAAGTGGGCGGGGTTACAAGGTTTCAACTCGAAAATGCGAAATATGGATATGTTACAGAGCAAACCTCTCAGAATCCTATTTCACGGACCGCGCCGATCGATATTTCCTTTTCAAAAATTGCAAACAGCTCGCTGATTTTTTCAACGAAATTATCCATACTGTTGGTGAGTTAGAACTTGGTGTTTGCGGCCTCACCTTTGGTAAACAAGCTCCGCCCCTTTGCCTTTTTGCGGTATGAGAAAATACAGAAAAACAATGTTACAGACTTGCAAAAAAGGGCAGAGGGGTCTCGAAAACCAGCAGGAAATTTTTTTTTTTATAATCCGTTATATTGCCTCCATAAATCCTTGAAATTGCAGCCAAACAGCCGCCAAATAGCAGCCAAATAGCCACCAAATAGCAGCCGAATAGCAACCAAACACCCGCCAAATAGCAACCAAACAGCCGCCAAATAGCAGCCAAACAGCCGCCAAATAGCAGCCAAACAGCCGCAAAATAGCAACCAAACAGCCGCCAAATAGCAGCCAAACAGCCGCCAAATAGCAGCCAAACAGCCGCCAAATAGCAACCGAACAGTCGCCAAATAGAAGCCAAACAGCCGCCAATTAGCAACCAAAAAGCCGCCAAAGATCAGCCAAACACCCGCCAAATAGCCGCCAAATAACTGCCAAATAGCCGCCTAATAGAAGCCAAACAGCCGCCAAATAGCAGCCAATAAGCCGCCAAATAGCAGCCAAACCGCCACCAAATAGAAGCCAAACAGCCGCCAAATAGCAGCCAAACAGCCGCCAAATAGCTGCCAAAGATCAGCCAAACACCCGCCAAATAGCAACCAAACACCCGCCAAATAGCAACCAAACAGCCGCCAAATAACAGCCAAACAGACGCCAAATATGAACCAAATAACAGCCAAATAGCCGCCAAATAGCAGCCAAACAGCCGCCAAAGATCAGCCAAACACCCGCCAAATAGCTGCCAGATAGCCGCCAAATAACTGCCAAATAGCCGCCTAATAGAAGCCAAACAGCCGCCAAATAGAAGCCAAACAGCCGCCAGAGAGCTGCCAAATAGCCGCCAATTAGCATCCAAAAAGCCGCCAAAGATCAGCCAAACACCCGCCAAATAGCTGCCAGATAGCCGCAAAATAACTGCCAAATAGCCGCCTAATAGAAGCCAAACAGCCGCCAAATAGAAGCCAAACAGCCGCCAAATAGCTGCCAGATAGCCGCCAAATAGCAGCCAAACAGCCGCCAAATAGCAGCCAAATAGCAACCAAACAGCAGCCACACAGCAGCCAAACAGCAGCCAAACAGCCGCCAAATAGCTGCCAGATAGCAGCTACACAGCCGCCAATTAGCAGCCAAACAGCCGTCAGATAGCAGCCAAATAGAAGCCAAAAAGCCGGCAAATAGCTGCCAAATAGCAGCCAAACAGCAGCCAAACAGCCGCCAAATAGCAGCCAAACAGCCGCCAAATAGCAGCCAAATAGCCGCCAAAGAGCAGCCAAACAGACGCCAAATATGAACCAAATAGCAGCCAAATAGCCGCCAAATAGAAGCCAAATAGAAGCCAAACAGCAGGCAAACAGCCGCCGAATAGCAGCCATTTTTTCAAAATTGTATGAATTTAATTTCCCATCACTGCTTTTTATCACCCAGGCGACACCAGTTTCACAGTACAAAGTGGTCAAGTAATCCCCAGCTCCAATTGCGACGTCCATCCCTATCTAGGTAAGCTCCACCGCATTCCAAAATTCGCCTTTTATTCCCCAGGAGAATCTCAAAAATACCGGGAACTTTTAAAATCTCGAGTGGAAAAAGTCATCCAAGATTACCGCGAAAATTGCCAGCAAATAAGCAACGGCACGACAAAAACGTGGATTTTCCCAATTTTACAAATGGGACTTTTGGGGATTAATCAGGAGCTGAATCTGCTCAACAGGCTATTCTCGAGCCGAGATGAAGAGCTCAAAATGACGATGGCATCGGGCTATTTTAACTTTACGGAGCACTATGAGGATTTGATTTTCCGACACGGCACTTATGAAATCGATATTCTTACCGCTTCGCCTTTTGTGAGTTTTTGGGCTCTGAGACGTTTCGAAACTAGAACGATTTGGAACCTGTCATGGCATAACAAATGAATTTTTAATGCTTTAAAAAACGCCTCAAAATTTGAACTTTCTAAAAAATCCAATGGAGCGCGTTTGCTATGGCTCAGTTCTATTTCGTGACACCCCCGCTATTCTTCCAGGCCAACGGATTCTTCGAGTCTGCCGGTCTTTCCAAGTACATCCCACCACTATACTCGAACATTTCCCGCGATTTTTTGCGAAAACAGCACAAAAACAGGCGCGCATCGATCAGAATGCACGAATATTTCCGAGAAGGGTGGACGTTTCATGCGAAAGGACTCTGGATTGAGAAGGGAAACGAGACGACGACGTTAATTGGATCGTCTAATTATGGTAAATTGATTTTTGTGTGCACTTGATCGGCTAATAGCCATAAAAAACTGAGTCTCGACGATCTAAAACAGCGAAAACACGTTTGGCTATTAGCCATGGAATTCAGCGTCTATGCCAGAATCCGCCAAACTCGCGCCACAAACGCGCCGAACTAATAGCCATATATTTGCCAATATCCGGCAAATGCTCCCGGAAAAGGCACGTTTCCTTCAGAAGAAAACGCCACTTTAATCGGCTAATAGCCATATAGCTGCCATATTCGCGCCAAATGTTTCAGATATTGGCAGCGAAATGGCTTTTACGCATTGGAAATAAATCAGCTATTAGCCATTATTGGCGCGGATTCAAAAGATCTAGGCAGCATTATGGCTGGTAGCCGTCAAAATCGAATAGTCTGTACTAGTCTGTACTAGCGCGTAATTGGCGCGAGTTTGGCTTTAATTGGCGTGCAAGATTTGGCTATTAGCCATGGAATATAGCATCTATGCCGAATGCCGCTAAATTCGCGCCAAGCTTTGGCCTATTTCCGATGATTAGGTGCCAACTATACGCCAGCTATCTACCATATTCGATGGCTAATAGCCATATAGTTGTCAATATCCGCCATATCCGCGCCAAATGTTCCCAAAAGAGGCCCGTTTCCTGCAGAAAAAATGCCATTTTAAACGGCTAATAGCCATATAGCTGTCATATTCGCGCCAAATGTTTCAGATATTGGCAGCGAAATGGCTTTTACGCATTGGAAATAAATCAGCTATTAGCCATTATTGACGCGGATTTTTTAAGATGTAGGCAGCTAATAGCCAAAAAAAAAACTGAGTCTAGACGGTCCTGGGTGTGTGGAAATATATTTTTGGGCTAAAACAGCGAAAATATGGGGGACTTTTGGCTATTAGCCATGGAATTCAGCGTCTATGCCAGAATCCGCCAAACTCGCGCCACAAATGCGCCAAATTTTGGACCATCTGCCATATTCGATGGCTAATAGCCACATAGTTGCCAATATCCGCCAAATGTTTCAGATATTGGCAGCGAAATGGATTTTACGCATTGGAAATAAATCAGCTATTAGCCATTATTGGCGCGGATTCAAAAGATGTAGGCAGCATTATGGCTGTTAGCCGTCAAAATCGAATATACAGCCTGTACTAGCGCGTAATTGGCGCGAGTTTGGCTTTAATCGGCGTGCAAGATTTTATTTGGCTACAGCCATTTTCTGCGGCTAATAGCCGTATAGTTGCCAATATCTGCCAAATGCTCCCGGAAAAGGCACGTTTCCTACAGAAAAAATGCCATTTTAAACGGCTAATAGCCATATAGCTGCAATCGGCGCGAGTTTGGCGGTAATAGGTGTGAAAGTGAGATTTGGTCATTGAAAAGCCGGTGAAAGTTTTTCTGCATTTTGTCGTCGCGGTGATTGCACAAAAAAGCTTTGAAATAAATTATTTTGTGCAAACACCACGACGACAAAATGCAGAAAAACAAAAATGAATTTTTAGGCTACCGATCAGTCCACCGCGACCTGGAAGCTCAAGTATTGGTGATAACGTCGGATAACGAGCTCGTCACGCGGCTAAACCAAGAGAAGAATCGACTATTCGAGCACTCGAGCCTCCTGGACGCGGCGGCTCTTCAAAAACCAGAGCACTACACTCCGTTTCTAGTTCGCATCGTTTCCAGACTTGTTCGAAGTTTTTTGTAGTTGAATTATGCTCAGTACGGAACGCTGCAAACGCGCTCCCTTTGCACAGTGGTGGACGCGGCCACGTTGGCGACGAGAGAGTGCAGAAAATTGAGAGAGCCGTGACCGATGAATGCGAAATTCACTGTTCGATTGGAGCGAGTTTTCAGCGTTTTATACCGAGTATAATTGCATCAAATCAGAGATTTAATTGCGATCTAGTCATGAAGTTTTTTTGAATGAATTCAATTTTATTTTTATGAACGCATCCGTCGAGACAAACGGAAAAGTAATTATTTAAACTATTTTCTTGAGCTCAAGAGAGAGAGAGCCATAATTCTGCAGAAACAAATGGCGGCCCGATTTGTACGCGGATTCGTCAATCGCAACCCGCGAAACAATGAGCTGATGGGCCGGCAGGCGCCAAACGTCGGTTATCAGTTTGAGAAGGATAGCTCGGCGAGGAGTTTTATTTACAGGTTGGTTTCTTTTTTTTCGCGACATTTGACTCGGATTATGCGCTTGGAAATGAAGAAAACCGGTTTAAAAAAAGTTGCAGCGGGGTTTCTCGATGCGTGCCAAGTTTTTGCCAAAGCTGCGCCCCTCTCATGCCGAACCGGCGCTTATCCTGGGCCAAATGTACGCCGCGTCCTCTCCATATCCACGGCGCATCTTTCCGCACCGGCTAAATGCCACACACACGCCATATCCACTCCTCTTCTCTGCCAAATGCACGCCGCTACCATGCCGAATCCGGTCCAAGTCTGCGCCGCAACGCTTTCTAATGCGACGCCCCTGCCAAATTCATGCCGTTCCTTTGCCATCTACACGCCAAACCCACGCCAAACCCACGCCACACCTGTGCCAAATTCATGCCGACTAGTAAAATACCGCGTCCGCGCCATATCTGCGCCAATCCTCTGGCATACCAATGCCATTCTAGGCCGAACTCGTGCCGAACCCCTGCCAAAACTGTGCGGGTTCTTGGGCGTCGCCAATCCTCTGCCAAACCTACGCCGCTCCTTTGTCGACTCAACTGCCGAACCCCTTTCAAAACCACTCCAATCTCATGCCAAGCCTGCGCCGCGTTAAAATGCCGGCTGTCGAAAAAACGAGCTTTCTTCAAAAAAAGAAATCCAATTGC
Source organism: Caenorhabditis japonica (assembly GCA_963572235.1). Taxonomy (NCBI): domain Eukaryota; kingdom Metazoa; phylum Nematoda; class Chromadorea; order Rhabditida; family Rhabditidae; genus Caenorhabditis; species Caenorhabditis japonica. The sequence continues at coordinate 3,104,528 of OY754344.1, read as the reverse complement.
ATTCAGAGTAGAACTGGTCGAGGGGAAATCGCACCGTGAAGGTCGTCTGGTGCACTACAAGGACGGAGTCGTGGTGAGCGCGTCGACTCGCGAGCCCGCCATCGCAAATCAGCTGTACAGCAAAACGGACACGTCGGCCGCGCTGAACATTGGCCGAGTTCTGGCTCTGCGATGCCTTCAATCCGGAATTCATTTTGCGATGCCAGGCGCCACCAAAGAGGCCATCGCCAAGAGTCAACATGTTAGTTTTCTTTTTTTCGCGAGATTTTTGGCTATTAGCCGGTGATTTTTGACGCACAGATAGCGCCTTGTCTTGCCACGTCTTGCCAGCTATCCAAATGCCAAAAGAATCAAACATTTTACCACCAATCACGCGTCCTGTCGCATTTCTCTGCTTCTCCACAGCGGCAATCCGTGCTTGCACTTACGACGCTCCGATGTTCCGCAGGTTCCGCAGCGAAAAAACAGCGCTTTTTTCAACGGCTAATAGCTATTCCCTAAGCACGCACTTATTTCTTGATGTTTGACGCTTCAAAAATAATTAAAAACTTGCTGACATCATTCCAGCAAACGCACTTTTTCAAAGCGCTCGAAGAGGAGGGACTTTCGCTCGCGGAGCCACGCCACGTGGAACACTCGTACGAAACGGACGCCTCGTTCACCTGGAAAAGATATCCGCTGAAAGCGACTCGGCAGGACAAACTCGACGAGTTGTAATCCGATTTTACGGTCATTAAACTCTTTTATTTTGTTTTTTTTTTGTTTGTTTTCGTTTCGTTGTTTGAAAGGAAGTAATAGGAATAAAAGTAAACGCCGTGAGTATTGTAAATGTTTTTTCTTCTCAAGTCATACGGTCAGGCTTCCAGAATTTTCTGAAAAGTGGATGGCACATAGTTTAAAGTATGGATTGTGAAAGTCCTCGATAGTGTACCGATTGGATCACGATTGTGTTGTGCGGTTCCCGCTTGATTTATTGCTTTTTCGAGCAAAAATTCATCGCTGATCAGTCCAAAATTGTCCGTGTGCCAAGGGAACGCGGACGCTTTTTTCTTAAAATGTCTGACGCACTCAGAAATTTGTCCCGCGAAAACTTTTTCGGCGCGAAATTTCGCGTTTTGTCATCATTTCTTCTGACCGATGGTCAGCAGGTTTTTTTTTGGCTAAGTTTGGCTAATTTTTATCTGGTTTCTTGGATTTTCTTTTATGGACCCATTCATTTGAATTAAAATGAATTTTTATGTCATTTTAATTCAATGCATTACAACATATTAATTAATTAATCTGAATTTTCCTGAACCATTGAGTTTGAATTTTTCTGCAAATCGCGCCTATCCATCCTGGTCAAAAATTGTATCTTTTGTCATCATTTTTGTGTACTCGGAGTAAATTTTTAAAGGCGCATGCATTTATTTGTTGATAAGTTCACTTATTTGACCAGGATGGCTAGGCGCGATTTGCAGAAAAACTCGAACTCAATGGTTCAGGAAAATTCAGATTAATTCATTAATATGTTGTAATGCATTGAATAAATGTGACATAAAAATTCATTTTAATTCAAATGAATAGGTCCATTAGATTAAGTCTGAATTCCTTTCAGGTTTCCGTATTCCGTTTCGAAAATTGCATTCCGCATATCTGGTACACAGCACAGCAAGATCAACCAAACTTTTTTATTTTATAAAATGAAAGAATCTTTATCCTTTACGTTTACACGCTTTTGCATTCTCCTCGATGGACGTCCTCACTGCATCACAACATTGTGTGAACTTCTGAAATAAATTCATTTTGTGCTATTTAAAACAGCTCGGATATAAATAAAAAGATTGCCTCGAGTGGACACTCTGCAGAGTCACAATTCCGAACCAAACTGGTAAAATCTAGTAGTTGATGATCTTCGTTCGTGACTTCTTCCATTTTGTGGTAAAACTTGACAATCGGCTTGCCCGATTTATTCCACAACTCCATGATTACCAATGAATTGAACGCTGGTTCTTTTTCCTGCCCTGCTATCGTGTAGTTTTGGAAGACATCAAAACTGTCAAGAACTCCACTAATTATTCTGTCATCCTGCAAAAGTATTACGTACTTTTCAAAGTTCTCGAAATTCTGAATATTACCAACGTGTATACTTTGACCTTTTTCCCTCCTTTCTTTTCTCTCGAATCCCAGGCGGATTGCAAACTTTTTATTAAATCGTCGATAAAGGGACCGAAATTTATCTTCAGAAGAGGAGCGTCTCCAATTCCATATCGAAATTGCATGACTTTTGCGTAATCTCTTTTAAGTAGCCCTATTTTTTCTTTTATTGGGCTGTCAAAAGGAAAGTCTATATTTAACTGAAAAAAGACGAGTAAAAAAAAAAAGACAAAACGCAAGGACAAACCGAAAATTTGATTATGTTCTCCGCTAATTCTGTAATTTTTTCGTAAATCTCATCTTGAAATACGCCAGCACATTGACGAGCAGCTTTCTGAAACATGCAAATGAATATTGTTGGCCCGCCAAAATGGTCAAACGCGCTCCACTGAACTCAACGCTATGCGATTTTCATTTTGGTTTCCAAATTATTTGATTTCACGTTGAATTTATACGTGAAATGAACTAATTTGGAAACCAAAATGAAAATCGCATAGCGTTGAGTTTAGCCCAGCGCGTTTGATTATTTTGGCGGTCCGACAATAGAAAAAAAAGGATTGTAACCAACCCAAAAATGACCTCGAGACCATCCCGGGCATTTGTTTTCACTGATATATTCATCAGCATGAGTGCAACGCGTTTGGGGCAAGTTCTGTAATACATTATTCTCAGTACGGAGCGCTGCAAACGCGCTCCCTTCGCACAGTGGTGGACGTGGCCTCGTTGGCGACGAGAGAGTGCAGAAAATTGAGAGCCGTGGCCGATGTTTTGCTCTGATTTCTCTAAACCTCACTCCAAATGCATGCGAAATTCTTTGTTCGATTAGAGCGAGTTTTCAGCGTTTTATACCGAGTATAATTTTTTTCAATTGAACATAATTCCGAGACGCAAAACTGGTCAATGCGGTCTCCCGATATATCGCAATGTTTTTGTTAGCAAAATAAAAATGGGATTCATTATTTTATTACGTATTCCTCGCGTAGAGGTTACTTGTCAATTGGTGTGCTGAAACATATCCATTATCACTTTCCAAAAGGTGCATTCCTAACACAGTGAATATTTCACTACTTGCCGATTCGGCCATTTTCAGAAGTCTTCTCTTCCATGAAAAAACCCCAGCATAAACACTGGAAGAGCTCCTACTCCCTAGCATGTGGGGGGGGTCTTATTAAAATCTCAAAACTTTGCGACATCGCGCTATTTAGAAGCATGTGTGACAAAAATATCGGCTCTGGGACGTTTCAAAACAAGACGTTTCAAAACTGGGACGTTTCAAAACTGGGACACTTCAAAACTGGGACGATTCAAAACCTGCCACTTCAAAACTAGGACGGTTCAAAACTTTGAGTGCAATTGTGCGTCACGGTGTACGCACTAGTGACACCAGAACACACGCACATTAAATGTTTATTTTCGTTTTGTCATTGTTTTAAACTCTTTTCACGTACTATTCATTTTCTTTTTTCGTTTTGTCATTTTTTAACTCTCTTCACGCGTTTTCCTCTCGTTTCGCATTTTTTTAAAAATCATTTTTTGCCGGTATTTAAATTTGGTCAAATTCGTCGAGCTCATGCTTTGTCTTTTGTCGAGTGCTTTACCGGTAAAACGCTTTAGTAAATTTTCCGATAAATTTAACGAATCTTTACCGGTGATTTATTTTATTTAGAAAAACTTCAACCGCGTGTCTTTCATCGGCCAGGCTGAGCAACGGAATTTCACAAAACCGGTAAAAACTGCGCGAAAATTCGGAGAATGCTTAACCTGAACTTTCGGAAATTTATGGAAAAATGCTCAGAAAAATTTGAACCAAAATATTGATTTTTTCTAATACATTGTCATTTTTCTTCTTTACCGGTAAAGGTTTGTTAAATTTATCGGAAAATTTACTAAAGCGTTCTACCGGTAAAGCACTCGACAAAAGACAAAACATGAGCTCGGCGAATTCGACCAAATTTAAATACCGGCAAAAAATTATTTTTTAAGACATGCGAAACGAGAGCAAAACGCGTGAAGAGAGTTAAAAAATGACAAAACGAAAAAAGAAAATGAATATTACGTGAAAAGAGGAGACCCTGACAAAACCGGGGAAAACCACGAAACCGGGGAAGACAAAACCGGGGAAAAAAATGGACAAAACCGGCCTTCTATGTTTAAACTTGAATTTTCCCACAGTTGCTTAATTTTCTCTTTTTTGCGGTAACGCCGGTTTCAACTGTGACCGCGTGTTATTTCTGGGATTTTTTGTGGCACTTTGGACTGCAAAAAACATGGTAAACAGCTAATAGCCATGGAAAACTGCTACGACCCAATTCGATGGCTATTAGCTAAAAGTTTCCTGAGGTTAACTGAAATTGTACAAACATGTTATTGTGGTCTTACATTTGAAATAATCGGTAGAATACTTGACTTGCTAGGAAACATCGCAGCCGCAACAGTTTCGGCTGTGGTCATACAAACAGTAAATTCTATAGATTGCCAGTACATCTGAAAAGATATTGTTAATAGAAGAATAACGCACTCGTATTCCTCAAAGTGGGGGAATATTGCGAACACTGTGTTCGTGCATTGTTGAAAAAGAAAACGAAAAAGAGAGAAAGAAAAATCGGCTCTGGGACGTTTCGAAACCTGCCATTTCGAAACTGGGACGTTTCGAAACTTTTCCAATTTTGCGTATGGTTTTTCGCCAATTGACACCAAAACACGCGGGCATTAGGTAATTATTTTTTATTTTTTTGGGAATTTAAATTCACTAGTATGTCGAAAAAATTCAAAAAAGTTTCGAAATGTTCCAGAGCCGAAAAACCATTTCTATCTTTACCATTATTAAGTGTTGATGTTTGTTTTCAGTATGTGTGTGAGATTTCGTGTCACCAGCTTTTTTCAGCTCCTACTAGACCGATTTGCACCAAACTTGGCGAAATATTTTCAAACAAGTTTGGTGCGAATCTTTGATTTTTTCAAAAAATGCGAAAGAGAAAAAACAACCAACTAGCTTCCTCTCGAACGGCAGCAGCCACCGACAGCGCTTTTGAAACCTTTTTGCGTGTAAAAATCCAATGTGCTCCCTCTTTGAGGAATACGAGCGCCCAGAAAACGTTTTATAAATCAACTCGCACCTCTACAGGATTTATTTCTTGATCGAGAAAACCAGAATCCACGTATCGTTTCTTCAAAAACTTTCCCAATAAAGCAGAGTTTTCAGAACCCCTCTGAAAGAAACAACGGTGGCTGAAATTTCGCAAAAACACACTCACATCAGTTAATTGGTGTTTTCCACGAGGAAAAAGCTTCTCGAACTTTTCCTTGGCATTACTTCCAAAACTTGGCGAATATGTTCCAGATTCAGCGCCATTAGAAAACAACTGAAAAACGTGAAATTATCAATTGAAAATAATTAATTTGGCTATTTACGATGTGAGCAAAAATCAATTCCTTCGTTTCTTTTGGTTCCTTTAATTCTTTAGATGCGTTTGATTCTTTGGATTCTTTCAATTCTTTTGGTTCCTTTAATTCTTTAGATGCGTTTGATGCGTTTGATTCTTTCAATTCTTTTGATTCGTTTGATTCTTCAAATCCCAGCACCAATAAATAAACCGCCAGAATGATACAAACGCTGAGAATCGTTACGGCGCCGATAATCCTGAGGTGTTTATAATGATTACAAAACAAACTTGAACAGATACGTACCCAGTGACTAGTTTAGCCTTTGATGCACTGGCCTTGTTCTTTGACTTATCGGAGACTGTCGAGACGTTTTCCGATGACGTGCTGACCGAAACGCTTGACATTTTTCACACGTTAATTGAAAGAACGTGTGGAAATTCAGGAATGGAAATAAACTGTTGAGTTGGGTTTGAATTGACCCCGACATGACCTCGCCGCCTATCGCGTGTCGAATGCGTATTTATGACAAGTCAAATCACGGATTTTTTTAAATACTTACCCTAATCTGTTGTGCGGATTCCGCAAAACCGCTATGGTCCATTGAATACCGAAAAAAAATTTTTTTACCCATTTCTAGACATTTTTCTTTTTCTAGTTCCATCGAAACGACGTTACTGACGCACAGCTCGCGTCTAAATGATGATCGCCGCGATTTCAAAGCGGATTTTTCGCGTGGCGCGCGAGACAGCCTATCAAGTTATGCGTCAGCAATAGCCGGGTCTCGACACGATTATGCTCTTGGCGCGGGCTAGCAGCAACGAGTCGCTACCAGGGGTGCCGTTTTTTGTTGTTTTTTTGTTGTTTTTCGCATTTTTCGCAGATTTTGCGAAAAAAAATCCCAAGGTGTTTTGAAATGCTAAAGAAAAATATTGTGTTCAAGTACGCATGATTACTGTAGACAACGGCGGTGTTTGCGTACAGAACATTTTTTCGTTTTTTCAAGAGTTTTCTTTCTATTTTCATCCGCTTTTCACCTGATTATTTGATTATAGGGCAGTTCGATGATTTATTGGAATGGAACTAAAAATATTTTCATCAGTAGATGTCGAAAGAGCATTTTCTGGAGCTCGCCATATTTTAACTGACTACCGTAAGAGCCTATCCCCAAAAAATTTTGCTATGTTGCTGTTCTTACATCAAAATATCAAGTTTATAAGAATCGAGCTCGGTGACTAGCCCCTTGTTGTGTTTCAAACATCCTTGTTATGTCTCTGTTACCTATTTTTGTTGTCTATTGATGAATTTATTTTTTAATTCTGAAAATAAGCTTTTGAACGAGAAAAATCGAAATTCAACAGAAATAAATAATTTTTTAATTTTTTTTGGTTTTTTTGTTTTTTTTTTTCGCAAAAAAAATATGCGAAAAATTTTTTTTTGTGGCACACGAGCGGGAATTAGCCATCAAAAACGGCTAATAGCTGTCAAATTTGATGCGTGTGTCACATACATGAAAAGTCTGTATTTTTACGCTCGAAACGAGGAATTTGGGTAAATTATTGATTTTTCGGGTTTTTGAGCGTTTTTTTTTTATGAAAAAAATTTTTTTTTTGGTAATTTTTGTTCAAAAAGTTCCCGTTTTTTGGGCAAAAACTTAGTCGGTATATGCTCCGAATTGACAAAAACCTCTAATTTTCAACAAAAACTTGGATTTTTTCTTTGTTTTTTGGTAAATTTGTTGAGGACAAAAATTTTTGGCAAATAATGGCAAAAAACGACAAAAAACTGCGCAAAAACTCAGAAAATGCTCCGATTGATCTAAAATTTTGGGAAATGAGGGAAAAAACTCTTTTAAATTATTGCTTTTTTGTCTGAAAATGCTTAAAATCGATATTTTGGTCTGAAATTTTGTGGGAATGTCCGGGAGAGTTTTCTTCCTCATTTCCCAAAATTTCAGGTAAATCGGAGCATTTTCCGAGTTTTCGCGCAGTTTTTTGCCGTTTTTTGCCATTTTTTGCCATTTCGTGAATAACCCCATTAGAGCAAAAAAAATTTTTTTTTTTAGTGGAAAATTTTTTTTTGTCCCACCCCCGATTCTCAGAAAGCAGAGATATCAAACAACTCGGTATTTTTTGGCTGTTAGCCGTTGATCTTGAGGCTTATGTGCATAGGGGCCCAGGATGGTTTGATCGCATCGAATAGGCTCAAAACTCGGGCGGTACACCGATCAAGTAAAAGCTGCCATTGACCCTAAAAAATAATTCCGGCATTGTGGCAAACATCTTTCCAGCAAACGCACGGGCTTTCGCACGGACACCTGGAAAATATATCCGCTAAAAGCGACTCGACGAATTGTAATCCGATTTTACGGTCATTAAACTCTGTTATTTTGTTTTTTTTTTCGTTTTTTTGTTTTTTTGTTTGAAATGAAACGAATTAATAGGAATATGTATAAGTAAATGACATGAGTATTCCTACAGATGTTTTTATTTTTTGTTAGTTTGGGGAGCATCTCTCTCTCTCTCTCTCTCTCTCTCGGCTCGCCTCGCATTGACGAATGATGTGTGGAAAGTTTTGGGAGGGAGGGAGGGAGGGGGAGAGGAGCCAAGCGCAAAATATTCATGACTACTGCTCCCAGCTCGCCAGGCGAGCACAAAACGAGGGAGGAGATATCTAGGGATTCGATCTGACGAATAGCCAGCAGGCACCTTCTGGAGGAAGAAGCCAAGAAACAAATGTGCCAGTTTTGAACTTTTTTTTCGGGCTAATAAAACTGGAGAATTTATTGCTGTAAAGAACATGGCTTATCCCCTTTTTCTGGGCGTGGTGGATAAGGATAAGCTCTTTTCTTTTTCTTTGCCAAACACATTTTCGTACACTTTCTATGTATCGTTTAGATTGAATTTGAGTTTACGAATCAAATTAGATTAGAAATTGGTACGTCTGCTCCCTCTCTGCGCCTGGAAGACAAAGATCTGATAGGGCTGTTCTAGCTTCTTTTTGTGCCACTGCGCATTGTTTATCTGCGTTTTTAATTTCAGGCAAAATTATTTCTTTCAAAAGCCTAAGAATCTGTCATTTTTTAATTTTTTCTGACGTCCAAATGCTCAAAATGTTTGCATAAAGCTCCTCTATCGAAACATGATTCGTTTAAAATCATGCAATTTTCAAAACACTAAGGCTCCGCCATTTTTTGTTGAAATTTGCTCGTTTTTGGATTAAATTGAAGGTTTTCTCTAGAACAATCAGATTATGGTTCGAGTTGCTCAAATTTTCGAGTGAAATATAGAAAAAAAAACTACAGTTTCAGCACATCGGTAAACTGATAAGAAGAGGAGACGCAGAGAAGCCGCGCCGTGTTTCAGTAGAATGGCGCTTTTTCTGTCATTTTCCTTAAAATAATTCGAATTAATTACGGTCACACTCATTTCAGCTGTGTCCAGGCCACTCTTGAAAACTTTTAAAGCCATTTTCAGCCGATGGCGGAACACGTGGCGTTGGAGGACATCACCAACTGTCCGATCCACAACATTGATGACGACAACAACGTCTTCTCGGCCACCACAACCCGACCGTCTCGCACGGAGCATCGTTTGAGGATTCTGGCAAAGGTGGGTCGGTTTCTGTCTAACTGTCTAACTCCTCTTCATGTTTTATCTATAGAGCGCAAAATAGGTGGTTTCCGCCCGCCTGGTTTGTGAACTTGGGCCATAAATTTTCTTTTTATTTTCTTTCCTTTTCAATAACCTTTTCCTCATTCTTTAAAGTCGTTTTTTATTTTCTTTTCTTCCGTTTACGCGCGCGTAGGGTGAATTCTATTGTCCACGCCGTTTCAAACATCAAAAATCCTTACCCAATATTCTGATGGCAAGGAAGAAACGTTTTTTTTCACACGTCCCAAATGCGATGGCTACTAGCCATGGCTGTTAGCCGTTTTCCATGGAGCAAAATTATCGGAAACAGCTAATAGCCAATATTCGTCTCGTCTTAGCAGCTGCCTATTAACTTTGAAAATAGCCAATTTTCCCACGAAAGGTCTCGAAGCGGTTTTTCGACACAGTTGAAATGACTGCGACCGTAACCCATTTGTTTAGATTTTTTATAATTACTGTCGCACTCATTTCAATTGTGTCAATAAATTTCTGCTTTGAGATATTTGGCGGGAAAATTGGCGTTTTCAATGTTTAAAGGCGGCTATTTGGCGGCTTATTGGCTGTTATTGGGCGGCTAATTGGCGGCTTTTTGGCAGCTTTTTGGCGCTTATTTGGCAGCTATGTGAAAGCTAATTGGCGGCTATATGGCAGCTATTTGGCGGCTACTTCGCAGCTATTTGGCGGCTTTTTGACGGCTATTTGGCAGCTGTTTGGCGGCTAATTGGCAGCTATCTAGCAGCTATTTGGCAGCTATTTGGCGGCTATTTGGTGGCTTCTTGGCAGCTATTTGGCAGCTTTTTGGCAGCAATTTTGCGGTTTTTTGGCAGCTAATTGGTGGCTATTTGGCGGCTATTTGGCCGCTTCTTGGCAGATATTTGACATCTATTTGGCGGCTATTTTGCAGCTATTTGGCGGCTTTTTGGCGGATTTTTGGCAGCTGTTTGGCAGCTATTTGGCAACTATTTGGCAGCTATGTGGCGGCTATTTGGCGGCGAATTGGCGGCTATTTGGCGGCTACTTGGCAGCTATCTGGCAGCTATTTGGAAGCTATTTGGCGGCTATTTGGCAGCCATTTGGCGGATTTTTGGCAGCTTTTTGGTTCCTACTTGGCAGCTTTTTGGCGCCTATTTGGCGGCTATGTGGCGGCTAATTGGCAGCTATTTGGCGGGTTTTTGGCAGTTTTTTGGCAGCTATATGGCAGCTATTTGGCAGCTATATGGCAGCTATTTTGCGGCTTTTTGGCAGCTATTTGGTAGCTATCTGGCAGCTATTTGGCCGCTTTTTGGCGCCTATTTGGCAGCTATTTGGCAGCTATTTGACGGCTTATTGGCGGCATTTTGGCAGCTATTTGGCCGCTTCTTGGCAGATATTTGACATCTATTTGGCGGCTATTTTGCAGCTATTTGCGGCTATTTGACAGATATTTGGCAGCTGTTTGGCAACTATTTGGCAGCTATCTGGCGACTATTTGGCGGCTATTTGGCAGCTACAGTAGCGGCCACTGAAATATCCCCTTTTGGTTTTTCAGCTATAACTTTTTTTAGAGAAGAGCTAGGAACTTGAGGTCAACTGTGAAAATGTTCCAAAATAAGCCAGAAATATGATCCAGTTTAGTTTTTACCAATAAAAGTTTTTCTAATTTTTTTATTCAATTTTCACGATTTTGATCGTTTTTTCTATTTTTTTAAAAGGCTACAACTCCAATATTTTTCCAGAGTCTTCAATATCTATTCATTTAGATAATGACACAAACTGAAGGAAAAGTTAATTTGACCACTAACCAGCAATTTGCAATTGCTAGAGGGCGCGAGCAGGGAAGAACTCTCAGGCAACTTGCTGAGCAGTTCAAAGTCGATCGTTCCACATTTGGAAAATTTTTAAAGCGCTGGAGAGCTCAAAATGGACAACCAGGGAAGAGAAGACACTCACGGGCTCCAGTTACAAACCATCGAACAGACAGAAACATCGTACGCGCATCGAGAAGCAACCCCAGGCTCAGTGTCCCCGAAGTCCTCGATCAGGTTTCTCCCCGTGGATTACCTGGGGCAAGCGTCAGAACGATCCGACGGCGCCTAAACGATGCTGGAATGTTTGGCAGAAGACCTGTAAAGAAGCCGTACATCTCTGACCGCAATAGAGCAGCTCGTGTGGCCTGGGCGCGAGCTCATCTCAACT